>JAPQRN010000018.1:9756518-9767873 GCA_037367275.1 Coranthus polyacanthus
CAAGCAGACACCAGCCATGAAGTCAACACAAAAAACATGGAGGAGAGTGAACGTCACAGAGAACGGGGTAATTCTGTTCCAAATAAAAGAATCAAATGTGACCTAAACCATTTCTTAATTGACTTTACAGAGTAATTACTGTTAGTAGGGCTGCACAATTTGGTTAAAAAGTCATATTGCATTTATTGTTTACAATACTGTGTGATATAAAATTACATAATCTGTGATATAAGTTCTTGGCCAAATCGCCCACCTCTATATCACACAGAGCTTCACTTGTATCTCCTTCCTTGAAAATAAACACCAGATAAGATCAAACAGAAGCAAATATAACACTACCATAAGCTATTCATAGTCCTGGATGCTAACCATGTTCACAGCACTTACTGTAATCAAGCACAGCTTCCTCTAAAACATCCTTTTAAGAGTAGAGTTACAAACTTCCTCAATTACATTTAGATATGCTCAGCGAAATAGTAGGTACACTTGAGATTTTTAAATAGCTGCACATTTCCCCTTAATGGAAAATGTAGCACAGATGAATAAGCTGCTTGAATAAATAAATGAATAATGCACAAGATAAAAAGCACACATGGATAAATATATAGTGTATGTGCTCATACACATTTAAGGATCTGCTCAGTGTTAGGCTGTGTGTGCATATATGCATGTTAATATTATATGCTTAGCTGGTGGCATTAAATTTAATAAGGAGTTTACACTGCAGATAGGGAGCACATCTGAAATGTGTTGATCTACAAACTGCAATTTCCAATGTAAGTGTTAACATGTATAAAAATATAAAGCTTATTGCAGAATTTGACTGAATGGAGTAAACTGTACAAATCTTCAGGCGCTCTGCCTAATTGGTCCCACTATGGTATTTTCTTACACATCCCTTGAACATTTGTTGATATTAATATTTTATGAGCAAGATTTTGCAGAGTCTGGCCAACTTTTGGAAATTAATGAGCTGAGATGATGTTCCACGAGATCTCTTGCTAGAATTTGCAGCTCATGTACCGCAGTACGTGACAAGTATAACCTGCATATGTGTGTATATACGGCAGATGTGAAGGCCGTCCCTCATTGTGACAGATTAAAGCACTGAGGGCGATCTAGCATGAACTTTAAGTAATTCACACTCAACACTGTCAATAATAGTCTACATCTCCAAGGAACAGGTTTAATCTGTACACAGCAGACTTGTCAAATCATTAAATATTAAACAGATTAAGAGAACGTCGTGTCTTGTATAGTATCTTTAAAGTTTGATTCTTTACCTTTAAATCCATTCAAACATTAATAATACATAGTTAGACATGTGTCTCCTCTCATTACCATTATATCCAGACACAATGGGATTTATTCAATCCCAGTCCACACCACCATTCCAGTGCTTTTCATCAGCGTCATCATGATCACAGTGTTGTTCATTATAATCTAACAGCACTAATAAGTAAGGGTTAATACGTTTTAGAATTAGGAGGTTCCATGATGATCTTGTAGTAAATTGGAATCAACATGTGGACACATCTTTCCACACTCTTGGATAGTCTGGACCTAGATGCAGATTTGTGGAACGTGGCCCCAAAGTTAAGTAAACACATCCATCTGTCAGAATGTTTAACCTCTGAACTGAAGGTTCCATCTTTTCTGTTTTCAATATGTCATGTGTACAAACCAAAGACTACCAGAAATCTTCATGGAACCTCATTGCAGATTTGAGTTTTTGGTCCATATGTCTTGGTTGAAAAGGCTGCACGTGGTAAATGTAGAGGCTGCTACTGCAGATCTGAATCAAGGTTTCACAAAGATAACTGGACCAAGTTGCAGAGCATCAATATGATCTATTGCGTCATACAACAGAAACACAAAGCCAGTGGTGCCTGTCTTAGAAAATTCCACTCTTAAGCCTTTATTGTTATTTTCTTTGAAGATTTTCTGTCGAAGCAGCCTGTTGTTCTAGGTTTTTCACCATCTGCATGACCATTACAGTTATCTTTGATCAAATCTGTGTAAGAATCAAAAGGTGAAGGTGTGTCGTCATACATGTGGCGAGTCCAACTCACAGCACTTCTGGTAACAATAAAGCCGCAGTGTTCAGAGCTACTTCTAAAATTACAAACATCATGAGGCAATTATCAGTTTCCTGACAACCTCAGATGCGTCATCCAGACAGGGGTTATGACCAGCGATAAAACACCACTTTCTTATATTACATTTAGCGACTGTTCCCACAACGTAAGGACATTCTTTTGTGTAAAGCAGACTTGATGTGTCCATTGATACAGACCAAGATAAAGGACTAGAATCAATAAAACCTTGCAGATCAGTAGAAAAATACAAATATAAATCTAACATGACCATGGTCAAAGTGGAATTTAGTAACCCTGCAGCAAAACAGAAAGCACTGGACTGTGTCGAACACAGCGTGATGAAACTTTAGTATGAAATGTCTTCGTATTCACCATTTTAAATCTCATCGTCAGCTGTCTCAGACGCCACAGCTCGACCTCTCTGTAGTTTCACATACGAATGAACAGTTTATGAGCCAAACATGGAATTATATATGCACTGTTTTACACCCAAACATACTGAATTAGTGGCTAATCTGGGAAAACTCCAGCCTTTCTGATCGTATGACTGTTGTGTTAGTTACTGGATTTATTTTTACCCCCTTTAAAGTTATTTTTAAGATAAATCTAAAATCTCTGCAGCTGCTGACTGCAATGGTGTCAAAACTAACAAAACTCATACTCCAACATGTTGCTAAATATCAAAATAACCAACAACCAACACCTACCAAACTAACTTCCTGTGTGACTTTTGGCAGGTCTTAGAAAATTCTGACCTTAGAGTAAGTGGAGTGGAATTACACCTCGAACTGATACGAGTACTTCGTGATCCCATTTAGAAAACCAGGTGCATGGGCTCAAATGTTTAATAATTCTACTTTGGCATGTAGGAATGTTAGAAAATATCAAAACACTTAAGTATTGCAATGTTGTGTTTTGGGACACTGTATCGGTTCTCAAAAACACTCGGTCAACACTAATACCATTTTGTTTTAAAATGTATAACTTTTGCTACATTTACACCTTGCATCCACACTTCTCTCCTGAAACTTTTGGAAACACTGTAGACCCTGTTTTAGTTCTCTAAATGATGAAGGAGATACCCATTCACTGTCTTATTGGTTCTTTTAATCACTACGTATCCTTCCCTAATTCATCGAACCCCTTCACGTCAGAATTGACTGAGCTGTTCATTCAACACACATACTGAATTATTCTGATACTGAATTATTTTGTCCTTATTGTCAGCTGTTGTGCACTTCAATTCAGCTTTTTAGTCAAACTTTACTGTGGATGTAACCTCAGAACACTTCCTAATATTAGATTTTTAAAAGTCACAATTAATCACCTTGACTACAATATTGTGATATACTGCAATACATTGAATCGTAACCGTATACATATATATCTCTTACCAATACAAAGCCCAAACAGTTTTTAATTCACTCTTCTGTATATGTTTGGCAACTAGAAGGCAGAGCACAAACCTTCACCAAAGCCACACAGCCCAGTCTCACAAAGTAAAAAAAAAAAGAAAAAAAGTCCAGTAGAGCTGCAACAATTAATTGATTTGTTTGGGAAATTCTTTCAGAAAAAATATCAAAATTCTCTATTCTCTCGATTCCAGCCTCTTAAATTTGAATATTTTCTGGTTTATTTGAGGATGTCATCTTGAGCTTTGGGAAACATTGAAGATTAAAAAACAAAGACATGCACATCCCTGTAGGACAGTCTGTTGGGTGCTGGATAAAATAGTCAACTTGAAAAATCTTCACACCAGTATAGCTCCCATGTTAGTGTGAAGAACTATCGTACTCAAAAGTCACAGCTTGAATAAAAAACCAGAACATGGGAGCTATACTGGTGTGCAGAGTTCTCTTGTATCCTTTGGGAAACACTGAAATACATTTTATAGACCAAACAACTAATCGATGTCCAGGCTCCACTTCTTTTAGGCATCTGCTCCAGAATTCAGTGGATTTATCCTTGGCCCATGCCCTACCCTTTCACCAAGTTTCATGAAAATCACAACTAGTAGCTTTTACGTAATCCTGACAGACAGACAGACACGGGCAAAAACATAAGCTCCTTGGCGGATTTAAGATTCTCAACAATGCTGTTATGGGAAACAGCAAAACATATATTGTAAAAATATTCTCAGATGTTCTGTAATGATTACGAGGGGGAAAAAAAACGAGACAAATGTGGGAGACGGAGGAGAGGAATCTGCATTAGAAATGGAAGAAAGCCAGGAGGGAAAAAATAGCAACTCAGGGGGCAAAGAAAGCATAAACACAGGAAATTATTCATAGAATGAAAGTTGTGTTATTCGCAGGCTTGGCACAAACACTGAATGAACATGACTGAATACACACTCACACACAGCACACACTTGCTTGGCTTTGTGCACCGTGTTTGGGAGACACATCTCTAGAGCGAGGCGCAGTCTTCCACTCTGCTCAATATTGCATGAGCCTCCACTAAAGTTGAACCTTGCCTTTTGTTTTAGTTAAGCAGCAAAATAAATAGAGCATAGCTGCGGCATCATAGGGACAATTAAATAAACAGCAGCACAGGGTTTTAGGAGACATTGTCGTGCTAATCACTCGCTGCACTGAGAGCCGTGTGCTGTGCTACAATTAAATCACAGCCATTTATTAAACTGTAAACTAAAGCCGGGGAAAAAACCAGATGGGGATTAGGGGTATATTTTCCTGATAAATGTGTAACATGGGCACTGAGCATACTTTACTGTGAAAATGGCAACCAGACTGTGTAGGTGTATGTGTGATGGAGGGCTCCTCAAGCTCAAAACAGCACAGGGAGATATCTGAAATAATAACTGATGCAAAACACCGGATTTGAAAAGGGATTTATTCGGTTCTGCATCACAACCGGTGAGTCAGCCTTTATTCCATAAACCTAAGCTTATCTGCCTGTTAGGATGGGTATGATAATACTGTACTGAAGAATAGACAGGATTGGGCCCAGTGAAGGGAGAGGGGGTGAATTCACACGCACATTTGTGCTTCTGTGCGAGTTTCCATACTGTAAGAAGGCATCTTATCATTCGTGATGCGATTGCAGCCATATGACCTTTACTGAATGAAGCAGAATGTGTGTAGTGCTCCTTAAATTGCATCAGACAGCAGAGAAAATAGGTTAAAGACATCACCAGTCATTAGCCGCTAACTGACTCATTTGGCAAGCAACTATATGAACTGTAATGTGATGGAACACCATGGCATAAAATATTGAAATGGCTGCCAGTGACAAAAAGCTTTGCATAATCAGCTCCTTTTTTTAATCAACATATTTATTTTAAAAATCATCACATTTGAAATTGTAAATAGCAGTTAAAAATCTGCAGTTTAAACACAGATAATTTTACTGACAGCGTGACCTTTTAAAAATCACAAATTAGGTGGTGGCACCTGCTTAATAAGATGCTGAATTCTTGCAGTGTTGTACACTGAAAACAATACTGTGTCAGTCTGCATTAATATATCGGTCCTGCAGAAAGCGTCCTCAATTAACGCCATGTCAGGGAATGTGTCTTTGGTTTATTATTCAGAGAAGTGACAACACTCCACCACAATTACTCATCCATTCACTCAGATATATATCGTTTCCATTATTTGATTGTATTTGCTTCAAAGCAGATGCAACAAGTACGTAATTATGGCTGTAATTAAGCTGCAAAAAAACACAGGCCCCGCCACATGAGCACCTTTGAAACAATGAGTGCTCGATTCATTAGCATCTGCTGTAAGCTTATTAATCATCTAACAGGCAATTAGCAAGCTGTTACCATTGGCGGCTGGTATGTAAATATATTCCTGGGTTAATTTCTTCCTCAGATAATAAAGGAAACATTATGAAAATGAGCTCTGCCACTATGTAAATGATCTATGCCGTTAATTGCACGGCACTGTTTCGACTTGGATCCGCAAATGGCAGTGTGATGGGCTGGCACCGAGGTTATATGCCAGGCTGCCGGGGGAATGAAACTGGTAGGCGTCACACTGCAGCCTGCATGACAATTTATGGGGTGTTCAAATGCCTTCCACCAGCCCTTCTGTCATATAGATAATAAACCTTGGCTCGCAGAGGTGGGCCCAGAGGGACTGGCCGTGTGTGTGGAAGAGTGGGGGAGTAAAAGCAATATATGAAAAAAACAAAAAAAAACGGTGTGTGTTTGTACTCGACATACATGCTAAATGATTCCATGCTCACAACACCACCTTGTCGCGCACTCGTGATATTTAATAAGAAAATCGCAATAACAGGTTTTAAAAAAAAAAAAAAAAAAAGATAACTCACAAAAACAAACCATCTTTTCCATCTGCAAATTAGTCTTCACTGCACATGTGCACATGTACCACAGCCATGGCTCCACTAACAGGATATCAAGCCATGCTGAGAGGATTTTCTGGCAATCTACTCCTGAATTCACAGCACAACAGCACTAATGACACTCGGGCCCGACATCCATCATGGCAATGTTCATAAAGCCTGTGCCAACATGTAGCTTCCCTTCGGCCCTTGGTGCTAATCTATGCAGTGCAGGCACAGAGAAGCCATTACAACTCTGAATACATGATGAGGCTCACAGCTAATACTCCTCTCCACACCAGGGGGCGGTTGGAGGACGAGAGGCAATATAATTGAGGCCAGGAGGCAGATTGTGATCTATTGACATTAAGCTAGGGCTCTTAATCTGACAGTTGTCCCCTCAGAGATGTTGACAGACAGCTGGGTGGGCAGCCACAGCCTTCTACATGGGTGCTCACCGCACAGCCACCACTGTAATATCCAGCCCTTTTATTATTAATAAGAAAGAATCAAAACATTACTCAATAATGTAGCTGCAGCCATACATATAAACAAAGAAAACCATAGTGTCATCAAAGCAGAGCTGCAACAATGAAGCAATTATTTGTCAAGTATTAAATCCATCAAGCAATTGTTTTGATAATTGATAAGTTGGAGTTTTTCTGGATATTTTCTGACTTCAGCTGGTTTCTTTCCTCCTCTGTGACACTAAAATGAATATCTTGGGGCTGTGGAACAAACAAGACATAAAAGGACTATTTTGGGTTTTAGAAAACACTGATCACCATTTTTCAACATTTTATAGACCAAACAACTAATTAATTACTTGAGAAAATAACGGACAGATTTGTCGACAATGAAGATAATCAACAGTTGAAGTCCTAAATACAAGCTAATACCAGATAAAACATCGGTAATACATTATAAGTATAAGTATAATACAGTTATACAGCGGTATTTTGGCCACACATTTGCACATTTTTCCATTATTTACATGCAACTTCATGATATGCAGTAAAGAGCTCATTTATTCCTATATTTCAAGATCGATCTTGCTTATTATGATGTGCAACCAGTGGCGTATGCAAACCACTGTAATGTGTACAGTAACATAATGTTATTAGCTAAGTTAGCATTACATACTCTAAATTGATTCATCCAATGATGAGTTAATATTTAACATTATGTTTGCTAGCTTTGTTTCATAGGCATGAAATTACATAACATGAATATACATCACAAAATGTTATATATCCTTTATTTAATATCCTTTATTTAACCAGGTGAAGTCCTCATTGAGATTAAAAAAATCTCTTTTCCAAGAGTTAATGTAACGTGAGTAAAAATTGATAACATCACTTACATATTTCTGCCCGATTCCCATTGTATAGATTTACATCAGCAATGGTGGTGAAAACAAAAACTCCTATGATTCACCACTACTTCAAGATTATCATCAAACTAAGCCTTTTGTTATTGTTTTGAAACCATAAAGTCACAGAAATGGTTTGAACGATACTCCACACACACACACACACACACACACACACACACACACACACACACTGCATATTGATCAGCCACATATTAAACTCATATGCCACTATATTCAGTGTGAAATTCTTTGATTTCTGAATTTAACACACACTGCTTTGTGAAAGGTGAAAACACACACATATACTGACTCACACAAAAAGCTCTACTGTCTGTGGTGTGCAGCCAATTAGATTACGTGGCTGAATCACATGCTAAATGACTTCACCATTTAAGTGCTCCCAAACGGCAGACATTTTTTTTCCACTGTCTTCGGTGCACCGAGCTGTGATGTGTGGCCCAATCAGCAGCAACACGCAGCCCTTGTATATTTAAATATGCGTGACTACAGGGCATGTTATTCTCCCCACATGTTCCCTGGTCTGCCTGTAGAGCATACTGATTTATTGACGCTCAGTGACATGGGGAGGAGATAGCAGATAGCGTAGCAGGAATCCAATGCACCACAACTGATGTGAAAAGCAGCCCAGCGTCTGAAATCATTTACAGTTGTACTCCCAAGGCCCTAGTGATTTAAAGAGACATACTTCAGAGGGCCTCGGTGCCTGGCAGGAAAATGTAGTCACATCGCATTAGAACCAAAGACATGCAAATAAATGCTGGGCCAGTGGAATCAATCCAGGCACATCACTGTTTCAAGGTTTCATTCGCGTCCAAGATATTTCACATTGGGCTATTGAGTTTCATTTTGCACAGCCTTAACGCCTACATCACAGCGTGTTTGAATATCATTTAATGGCACAAGTACCTTGAACTGTCAGGCTGGAGCAGTTCACAGGAAAAATATCCCGCGTATCTAAAAACAGGCTCATTTGTGACAGCCGCATTGACGGAAACTTCGACCACTCCTTTTAAAATCCTCTACCGTGCAATCAATGTAGAGTTTGAGTAATGCCAGGCCCATTAGAGCCAACCAAATTGCTGCGGGAGGCAGGGAAAGAGTGTCATCTATTGTGGGAAACGATTGCTTAATATAGCAGCGGGGGCTTGAAGGAGTGCTTACCAGAGCACAATCCACTAAAATCAATAGCAACAGTCAGGCTATATTGTTTCAAACGAGGAAAAAGTGCGGCTACGATAAAAAGCACTCAATATTGGTGTCTGGGCTGGTGAGACGCTGAGTCAGGAGTCAGGAGTAAGTAATGCAGCGCTGGAGGGGGCTGATGGGAGGAGGCATGGAGGTATAAAGGAGGAGAAACAGTGTGAGCAAGCACCAATGATGCTGAAGGTCAGTAAACTTTCTTCCACTGTGTCCGTGGTATCATAAAATGAATAGTGATCTCATGTCAAGGAGTCATTTTGGACAGAATTCTATTATTTAAAACACAGATGGACTGTTGACAGTAAAAGGAGCATTGCACACTCACCGAGGGACGTACAAGGTTGTGTCTACATAGTATGTCATAGTGTAAAAACAAAGCAGTTTATTTCATTGACATTTGTAATCCCCAAGTTCAGTAGGTTGTGCAAAGAGCTACTTATTCTGTGCCTTAGGGTTGCCTAAGATTTCATAAAATTAGAAAGAAGCAAATATCTCAACAGACATGTCTATGAAATATGAAAATATGAAACACAGAAAGACTAGAAAAGAGTTTTTACACCTGCTTCTGGCACTAGTTTAGTCCCCATGTTTCCCTTTGTGTAAATGTAGGTTTTAGAAGATATATATTTTCACTGGTTTTTTTACATTTTTTCGCCTACTTTAATGAGACCAGCCACAGTTTAATAATTTTCTAATTTTTAGAAAAGGAGTTGAACAAAATCGTTGAAATGGCAGGTGTGTATTCATCCTGTAGGGGTGGATGATGTGGCCAAAGGACACATATCATGATGTTGAATTTGATCACAATCATGACCATGTCAATCCACAATGTTCTTTAAAAGAAGATTTGAAAATGACATCCCAGCATGCACTTTTCAACATGTGTGACTGACAGCTGTAATTACCGATCGCTGTTTAGTCTCTACTGGACACAAAAGCAACATGGCAGCTCCCATAACCTTCCTATTTTGGCTTCACTTTTCCATAGCAGAGTAAAATGACGTCAGGTTCATCTATCTTTAAATGTTGTCTTTAGTTTTGGACCAATAGGAGAGAGCTGAAGATGGAAGTTGTGTGTTTTCCTGCAGCTTTGATCAGACATTTATCCAACAATCTTCTGTCGACATTTGGCAAAAATTTTGAAAAATACTCGGCTTAGAATGTCACCTCACAGACAGACAGTCTTCATTAGCTTTTTAAAACACACCTTCTCTACCACTTTATTTATTTTATTTAACCATTATTTAACCAGGAGGTCCTTTAACATTAAAATAACAAGAAGACACACCACTACATACAAAATTTATAAAATCAAGCATAATAAAACGAACATATAACACATCGAGGCAGACAAGGAAAGATACTTGAAACATAGTCCAGCTTAGGAAAAGCAAATTACACTTTTCAGTTACACAGTTTTTAATCCGAGTTTTGAATTCTCCCAGGGAGAAAACATCATGTAGTTGGAGAGTGTCTGAAGGTTATTCCATAACCAGGGAACAAAATAGGAGAAAGCTGTTCTACCAAATTCTGTAAAAATCCCTTGAATCCTGTAGGACAGCGTCTAGAGGACCAAGAGTCATAACAGCTGTTGGTAATGCTAGAAGATCGCACAAATATGATTTTACCCTGTACAGCTTTAAACAGAACAAGTCTTAGACTGAATAAAAAGTGACCACTTCAGTCACCTCTCTCATGGAGTCCCGTCTTGGTCATTCTTTGTTGACTTGTCAAACACCTCACTCAGCGACAGCTATCTTTGTTTTATAAGCAGATCTTTTGTCCACCAAACTGCTGCTAACCATGCTTCTATGTAAGAGGGAGACACATAAAGTCATTTTTCCAATATATTAGACTATTCATCTCTATTGGATTGTTGACATAGTGTAAATCCATGTTATTAAATGTTATTGTGTAAAGTTTGGAAACAGGAGGACGACATAAAATGACAGGATTCACTAAAATGTGGATATCTGTGAGATCGATCACCCATTGATAAACGATATATGTTTCCAGTGTTCCTCAACTGTATTTACTAACCTGACTAACCTATCTAACCTGGACATTTGTCATTTGTGTTGTTTTTTTAAAACTCAAATATACAAACTTGAACTAGTATTAAAAAAATACAAAAACTTCAGAACAATATAAAATATAGTGGATTTCCTTACACAGTACCTATCTCTGCTCCAGTCCAACATATCACCAAACACAATCCGGATCTTTAAACTGCAGCCTTGTGCCATTATATCATTGCACAGGTTGCAGTTTAACCCTGGTGTTGTCTTTACTTTTGAGATCCTCTGGTCGACCTCTGGTCATCAATGGTTCATACTTGAAGGTGTT
>JAPQRN010000018.1:9792052-9804310 GCA_037367275.1 Coranthus polyacanthus
AAGTAAGTCAACAAAATATATGGCACAGACCCATTCATTTCTAAATATTTTAATGCAGAAATGTTACGTCCTGTTTGTTTCAGTAAGTACTTTAAGTATATTTTGACCTAAATGCTTCACACGTTGAAATAGAAAATCTTTGACCACATTTAAGGGACCGATAGAACATTTTAATACGACCACATCTCAGTAATGACAGTTACTGAGTTGCTTTGTGTAAACTCACTGATCAATGCACTGATCAAATCTGAGTTCATCCTTAAAGGTTAACCAAACATCAGATAATGCAGGGGCCTGGGTCTATGCATAGACCTTTTGTTCAATAGCCTGAGTCAATAGTGCCAATGAAACCCAGGTTAAGAGTGTGAGGTGAGGCTGACCGATGCAGCTTCTGCTCCAGGTTGATTACAGGCTGCCTATAATCCCACACAGACCCGAGAGCCTCGGTGGACAAACACCAGAGAATCATCGCTACTTTTATCAGGTGCCTACTTAACTCCACCAAGATCAATCAAACGCCGATCAAAGAGAGCTCCTAGAAAACAGAAAGCTGCCATGTATTTCAGTGCATATGTAATG
This sequence comes from Coranthus polyacanthus, assembly GCA_037367275.1. Classification (NCBI taxonomy): domain Eukaryota; kingdom Metazoa; phylum Chordata; class Actinopteri; order Kurtiformes; family Apogonidae; genus Coranthus; species Coranthus polyacanthus. The sequence continues at coordinate 9,792,632 of JAPQRN010000018.1, forward strand.
TAATTTCCACGCTGCTGATAAGCCACAAGCTGTCAAAGCCTCCTTCTGTTCAAAGCAGCCACTGAAATGATATGTTCCCTTAAGTCACACGCAAAGAACAAAACCAAAGGAGTCAAGTAAGAGCTTCCTGCCCTGATAAACTGGTAGCATGTCAGTTCATAACCCAGTGGTGTGTGTAAAAGCCAGTCGAAGGGAAGGGATGTTGTTCCACCTGACACGGCTTCTCCGCCCACCTGACAAAGTACTAATTTGGGAGCAGTTGTTCCTTTGTTTCTCAGAGGAACAGAGCCACCAGGTGGCCGCTGAACCTGTCTGCTGATGTCTTGTCAGAAAAACACAACACAGCACAGAGCATTAAAGCATCAGCACAAACACTGTCGATGCACACTCTTCGATGCACTAATGCTTTCATTATCACGGGCCGATAATGCACACATGCATGAATGGACAAAAACACACATGCACATGACACACAGAGTGGAAAAAAAACACTAAAATAAAAATAGAGGAGACACTTGTTCTAAAGAGACACTGATTTATATTCCAAAGTGCTCATGTCAGATCCGCCATGTAAAAAGGGTTCTATTACTAATAAATGAATATACGATAAAAGAGAAAAGATTCCCTTCAAATCTGCCCGTGTTACGTGAATCTTTTATGCAAATGGAATTTCAAATGAGGTGGAGCTATCTTCAGAGACCTTGACTGTTTTTCCAGAGCCCTTTATTAAAATTTATGCCATGATTTATAAATTTTATTAATAGCTCGGTGCTGAGGAAGGGAAGCAAAAGTGATGAAACAGCTTCACTTCTGTCTTTCTTCTCCCCGTCCCTCTTTCCCATCGCTGGTCCAGCAGGTCCCTCGTCGCTCCCTCTCACTCTTTTATGCTCCCTCCCTCCCTCTGTTTCCCACTCTCCCTCTCTCTGTCTCTTACTCCTCTGTGGTGTCTCATAGTGATTTTATAATTGGGCTCTGCTCATTGTTATTCAAAACCCTGTAGAACCAATTAGCGGCAGACCTCCCGACCTTCAGTTGCTATGTAATGGTGGTAACTAAAGACTCTAAGTGCGGCAGCTGAGAGCAAAGGTCTGAATTTTCTTTAGTTCCAGATTAATAATTCTGTCAGCCCTATCACATGCAGACATTAAACAGAATTGCTAGTTTAAGGTCCCATTCTTTTAATTCTTTTTTTAAGTCTTTTCTCTTTTTTACTGCCCAGGTTTTTAAAAAAAATTTCTTCATCTTTAAAGCTGGCCTGGATGCTCCCTCCCTGCTCTCTTGTCAGATAAATGTCGAGATAAAAGGATAATGAGACTTTGCAGGGAACCTGGTGCAGTCAGGGAGCCGTGGCAGAAGTGACCTCTGCCAACAAGTGGACAGTCCAAAACCAAGTGTGAGCTAGGAAGTGGAGGGTGTAAACAGCTGATTTAAATAGTGTTAAGAGGCCCCCACTTTCCATCAAGTATTCATCGTTTTATCACTGAAACTTATTAAATCTATAATATCACATAACTGCTGGCAGTGACAGATCCTTCAGCTTCTGTTGTCATGACATGTCATGACTGTGACCATTTTAATTGATTCAAGGTCACAGACTGTTAACAGACCCGGGACTGTGAAGCTGTGAGATAGTGTCAGTGCAGCATATTCTGAGAAATGCATTTGCTTTGTTAAAATACATACAATGACATACATTTCTATTATTAACATGTGCCCAGAAGTCAGAAATATGTGCCCTACTGCCCTTAAATAAATCTAAAAACTACTGTTGCTATAGGAAGCACTAAACATTTCTAAATTAAGGCTGAACATAAGCCATTAGCAATTAAGTTATCATTAAAAGTAGGTCATTACAACTGTGCTTTTCAAGCAAAAGTAACAGTCAGTAATAGCTGAGAAACAGTCGATGGTTATTGGAATATCGGGTTGACCAACAGTGGATTTTTAAAGGCAGATATAATAATAGTTTTGAGCACAGAAAAGCGAAAACATACTGTATTATGCATGTCTGAAATGAACTGTCTTTCACTTTATTAGAAACTGGATAACTACTGAACTGAACATCAATACCAACTGTAATAAATCTAGGTGGGAGTGATTTTTATCTTTTGAGGTAGTGTTCTGCTTCAGAGTCAGTATTTCCAGTTTAGAAGGCTAATGTTAGGCCTCTATCGGCACCTTCTGTCAATACTGACAAAAATAGAGGCGATTAAATGTAGATGTAACAGCTGACTCTGGAGTCTGTGTGACAGTGAAAAAACTAAACTTTGCTACCGGTGACGTTCATACTTTCATCAGCAATGAATGCAGTCCTGAAAAACAGATGTCTCTTAGAGTTGTGTCAAATTACATCAGCAACCTGTGTCGACGGCATCACAGCGATGAATTTAACTTGTTTTGCATCAGTAATAAGCAACGTGACAATGCGATGAACATATGTTTGTTATAAAGAGACTAACAGAGCCACTAGTGTCTGGCAAACTGTAAGTGATTTACTGCTGAGCAACATGAAGGAGGGTCACATTTCAACAGGGAGGGGGGAAGATGTGCGCAGTACACGTTGTGTTTGTGAGCTGCTGGTCCGACTTCTGAACTCAACATGCACCAAGTCTAATTTATTTTGATTAGCCATGTAAAACAGCTTAGCAGTAGTGTAGTCTCAGCACTTCATAGCTTAGAGGAACCCAATAACGACGTAGTAGCTAACATGCCCAATCACAAAGCAATGTAGCTCTAATCACAAATGGGACAGACAAAAAAGTGCAGCAGCTAATGATGCTTACTTGCTATTTAATGGTAAAGTAAAGTCCGAAAATATTTGCATATATCACAGACAAATTCTCCTACTGCAGCAAACAAAGAAAGCATTTCAGAGTTACAAAAGCAATAACGAAAAGAGAGCAGAGTTGTGAAGGAGGAAATGATAAAGGCATAGACAGAGAACGCAGTGCATCAACTTCACCTGAACACGTCTGGGTTGTCCTCTGACATCCACAGGAAAATGTCTGTATTATCCCAGCCCAAACAAACACAACTTGTCACAGTCTCTAAATGTCTGGCTGAACGGTGGCACTCAGAAACAGAAGATGAACTTTCCACGACCTTGTCAACACTCAGTCGCAGGCCGTGGAAATCTCTGTTCACCTATAATAGTAAATATTATCTGACAGTCCGCAGTCAAAACAGATAACTCATCTTGAGCACTGGGCTCATCCGGATGTCACCCAGTAACACTTCAGCAACACCTGACACCATGCAGCATTATCAAGAAGAAAAAGAAGAAAAAGAAAACCTTGGGAAATTCTATAAATACTGTATATCAGCAGAGAACGTTGACTTTTTGATGGACACACAGGCAGCTAGTGGTCAAAAGACTTAAAGTTTACATGCTGGTCATTTCTTCATCTATTGACCCAAATTTAGATCGATTCATCAGAAGAGTCTTTGCTAGGTCAGAATTGTGCAAGTACAAGACACAAACATAAAGATGTCAAATAGGGCTGGGCGATCTGGCCGAAAGATAATATGACAATCTTTGGAGGTAGAATCATGATCCACAATCAATTTTCTCACCTGTGATAAAATTAGACTTCCAACCCAACTTTTACAAGTTTTCCTCCAGTTTCCTCTGTTTTCAGGAGGAAACAGAGAAAACTGTTTCCTGGTGGCTTTTTGTTGTTGTATCTGACTAGAAACTCTGCCTTTTTTTATCGTTTTGGACTGACATTAGCACAATATTTTGACAACAGCTGATGAAGTAAGAGTCCACATTTTCCTGTACATATATCTGTGACGCTGCAGTGCTTCATTAATTACCCTTGTAGTGGCCTAATTTGTCCCGCTGGAGTTTTATAATGAATTAACTAACTCTATGGATATTAGGACTGCAACTAACAATTATTTTTATTGTCGATTAATCATTGGATTGGGTATCGATGACATACATGTGAGATGATACAGTGAGGCATATTGTTTATTCATTAAACACTGGTGTCAGATCGGTACTTGGTATCAGTTGATACCCAAAGCCTGGGAATCGGTATCAGAAGTGGAAAAGTTGCATCAGTGCATCCCTATTAATAGATGAATTGTCTGGTCTATAAAATGTGAGAAAAGGGTGAAAAGGTGTTTCCCAAAGGCCGAGATGACGTCCTCAAATGCCTTATTTGATCCACAGCCCAAAGATATTCAACTTACTGTCAAAGAGGAGGAAAGAAACCTTTTTTTTTTTATTTTAAAAATTACTCAAACTGATCGTCGATTATCAAAATAGATGTCGACTAATCAATTAATTGTTGCAGCTATAGTGGATATATCCTACTGACTGCATGAATACAGACAGGAAAGAGTGAGTGCAACTTTCAAAAATGTAAATTCCGTCAGGAGCAGAGGTTATTTGAAAATAGTATTCTTATCAGTCTGAGATACCTGTCAAAAGTTCTGTAAATCCTAATTGACATCTCATATTAAATCCTGATTGACAGCTCAACATGTTGTTGACCAGATTGGTCAGAGAACCTGAATTTCAACGGCGTGTGCTGTAAACTGCAGGAGTAATTGGCCCTCAAGCCAGATGGAAAATAAATGCTTTTATCGCCACTGGCATAATGTGCAATGATTGACATCGAAAAGCAAGGGCTGCCATTTCAATAATCTCACTGTAATAAGAATTCATGAGGGTGGTTTGACTGATTTTCTACTCTCTGGTTGTGTGTGTGTTTTTAGAGGAATAGTGTGTGGGTGAACATTTGTATACGCGAAGGATTGAGATACAGGAAAGTGTGAAAAAAAGTGATGCAGGAGTGGGTGCAGCAAAGATAGACAGGCAGCAAAACAACATCAAATATCTTATTTTCATTCGTGGGCTGTCAGACAAAAAAAAAAAAAAACAACATATGAAAAGCAGAAAAGGCCTGTTTTCAGTACTCCTGCGTACAGATACCAAGAGCTTGTGTAAGTGGAACTAATGACACAGATGAGAAAACAGCCCTCTAGTTAGTCCCATCAGCTTTTATAATGAACTTTGAGACCTTTCACACAGCAGTCTGAAATCCCTTTAGCTCAGTGTGCCACGGGCCATTCTGCTATGCATAATGCTAACCTATTAAATGACGACAGTTCCTCTTAATCAGTACTGTGAATAATAAGTGCTACATCGTTTGAAACTGGTGTATCTTCTTAACAAATGAGCAAGTGGTGAACAAACAATTCAAGTGGATTAATTGATTCAGTGAATGAAAGCATTTGTGCACAGGAATGTTCACTGACAGCCAATGAAAACGTTGAGGCAACAAATGTTTGATTTATTTTTATCGACTGAACTGAAACTGATGAAGTTGAAATGAAAACTCATCCTATAACATATAAAAAAACAAACAATAAGACAACAAGGTGAAAACAATAAATGAACGTAACCAGTATAAACAAACCAACACGGCTACTGCCAAAACAAAAATAACAACAGTCAGTATGGTGTTTGCCTGCCATTGGCTTCAATGATAATCCTCCGACACAGGCGACCAATCGTGTCTTGAGTTTAGTTTAGTTTAGTTTATTCTCATTAGACCGTTCCTGGGCTAAGAAAGATAACACACACAAGCAAAAACAAAGCAGGAGGTTAACAGATCATGCCATTCATACAGCAAAAAAATAATAGATAAAAATAAGAAAATAAATATCTCAATAAATCATCCACGTCCAAATGCTGATACAATTTCTTTACAAAACATTGCAAGTTTGTGCTGCATGGAAATGTCTTTAGAATTAAATAACATCTTATACACATTTGGTCTCAGAGTTATATATATATACAGGCAGATATTTCTGTCTTTGCAGCTTAAAATAATTACACTCAAACAGATAATGAAATTCATCACCGAGTTTTCCTGAGCTACAGAGTGTACATGAACGACTGGCACATTCAGTGCCGTAAAATCTACCTGTAGACTCTGGAATTCCACTGGACAAATTGACAAATAACACCAAATGGAGTCATCTAAACTACAGAGACAATGTTCCAGTTGGAGATCTTGGTTAAATATCCTATAGTTTACACAGAGGCTGTTAATAAAAATTTCAGATTTCCATTTTTGTCTCAGGATGTCAGATATCCTCATGTCCACTGCGGTGTTTATGTACCTGTCGTTCACCACGCCTGTACATCCCCATAAATAAGAAAAGCCTGTGTAATCAAATATTTGCTTTAGCTTTGTGTCCACTGTGATTTAAAAACACCCTTGTTAAACTGATTCTTTAAAAAAACTAAACAAAAGAAAAGTATTATTACTTATTAGTTATTAGTATTGCCATTCAATAATCTGCACCATTCAACTTTCTTTATCAACTTAAATTGACCTAATTCTCCATACAATTTGCAGCATTTTTATTTAACTTAAGTAACCTCTTCAAAAATTTAACGTGGAAAGCTTCAATAAATGAAATATCTTCATGGCCCCACACCTCTGATCCGTACAGTAATACAGGTAAAACCATTTGATCAAACAGCTGTAACTGGGTTTCAGCAGATAATCCCAAGTCTCTAGCTTTAGTTAACACACTGTAAAGTGCCATCCTGGCCTGACTTACTTGTTTCTTGATGGCTTATTTAAAACGATTGTTAGAATTAAATGTTACACAGAGATAAACGTAATCTTCCACTACTTGTAATACAGGATTTTCAAACTTAAACTCACAGAACTTCCTTACTTTGCCTCTTGAGAAAATTACTATTTTGCTTTTATTAGGATTTACACTTAATTTCCAATCAGCACAATATCTTTCTACTGCCTCTAAAGCTTTCTGAAGCTCTGTTTCTGACTCCGCCAGGACTACAGTGTCATCTGCATACAGCAGACCTCGATCTCATCATCACTCATTTCTGTTCTAAATTTGTCAGCCAGGAATGACAATCCATTATAACGTCTACTTACTGAGTACTCAAAATAAATTAAAAAGAGGGATGAGGGATGTGGGTCCATTGGTCCTGTAACTCCTGGACCAGCTGCTGCCTGTTCTGTGGACCAGGACGACCTGCCCTCCATAACCAGACGTGGCATTGTGACACGTGGCCTTTTTCATGCCTATATATAGTCTTACAGAACCAACCCTTAAAATCTGCTAAAACCTTTTGTTAACTGCCACAAATGAAGTCTACATCCTACTGATGTGCAGTGAAACATGTCAACAGGACAGCTGTACAATCCCACAACCAGACATACCCTATGTCATCAAACAAAAACAAGACAATCCCCCCCGACTGCCCGGACTTGAAAAATATGCACAACATTTCACCTGAAAGTTTTCATTGACTGTCAGTGTGCATAAACAGTCCTCTGTTAACTCAACAAGTCTGAAGTAAAGATAGACCGATTCATCGGCACCAACACGATGTTTTACAAACTATCAGTATCTGAAGAAGTTGATATCAATACAGGCTGATAGTTAATGTTAATCTTCTAAACTGGAATTACTGATTTTGAGGGAAAATAATACATTTATAAGATATAAATTAATCAGATGTCCACACTTTGATTTTGATGTTCAGTGATTCAGATGTATTTCTTAAGGTATTTATTACTTTGTGTAAGTGCTCAGTTCAATAGTTATCTGGTTTCTAATAAAGTGAAAAATAGTTCATTTCAGACATGACAGCCTGTCACAGTATTGCATTACCATCATATCGCAATTACAGTTTGGTGAAACAGACAGAAATAACATATTCTATCATTATTTCCACATTGTTTTCCACTGTTTGACTAGCTCTCTTTTAATGAAATCATCTCATTCTTGCTGAGTTCAATGGAGAACTAGCGGCATGGCAGGTTATTTTGATTTTGATTTTAAATGGCTCTTCTTCTTCATAATAGACTTCATTAGACTTATACTACAGTGATGGCATAACAGAATACAGAATAATATTATTCATCTCAAATTTCAATATGGTGACAGCCCTACACACGCATAATGGGTTTGGTCGTCTATTTAATGAAAGTCTGAGACCGGGAGGACTAATACCAACATGGATGATGTGAGGTTCAGTAGCTTTACACAGACACAACCAGTAGAAATGTAGAAATACTTTTCACTCTTGTGAAAACACAGCTTGTACTTATACTTGAGTAAAGAAGTTGAATCAGAATTTCTACTTTTACCAGAGTATTTTTTAAACAAGTTTCTGTACTTCTAGTTGAGTACTTTTTCCACCTCTGATTAACAGCTCTGGGATCAAAGAAAGTAGTGATAATTAGTGACGGATATGTTAAGGTGGCCTTTTTCCTGCATAGAGAATTACAAAGTATATGTTGATGTGGTGCCACTGTAACTATTTACCAAACACAAATATTAGTTGACTGGTGTAGAAAGGAGTCTTTTAAATGTTCTTATCGTGTGCCGAAGGGTTTACCACACTGATCCCTTTATCTTCAAGGCCTCCAACAAATGTTGCTCTTTGTCTAAACAAAACACGGTGGAAACTGCTTATACTGATCATGGTTATAGTGATCAACCACTTACATGGATCAAAACCCCTGGGACAGAATGAGTCCTATAAAAATACTGGTTAAATAATTCATTACAGGGTTCATTTTGGGTCTTTTCATACCTGAAGTTGGAGCTGTGTGGACTTTTCTCTTCATGAAAAACAACAGAAAACAAATGTGCACCTGTAATTGAAGCCGTGCTCATTAAATGGATCAATAATGTCACATGACAGCCCCGTGATGTGGAGAAAAGGATGTCATATCTTTTGAACCATAACTACGAGCCGCTGAGTGGGAAAAACCTGTGACACTTGTCTTTCAGAGTCAGAGATAACAGGTATTTCACATCATTACAACAACATATGTGTGTAATATAACAGGTACCAGAAAATTCTATATCTGCCTGTATTTACCAACAGTTTAAGGTGTATGAACTCCATTATCACTATAAAAGTGAGTACTAGACGGCTGACAAACTCTAATAATTATCCACTTATAGTGATCAGTTTGACTATAAGGATTTAAGTGATCACTACAAGCGGTTTCCTCTGTAATCAGTAAATTTGAGCTCACACCAACTTTGACATATATTCCTTGTTTTTGCTCACTTGCCAGATTGTTGAACAGTCAAACTGGTTACCATACTGTTTAACATTATACTCATCATTTTCTTCTTTTTACATAATTATTAAAACAACTAAAATATGCTGCTTGTAAAAAGCCAGTTGAGGGTGTGGTACATGGTCAGGATGGCTCCACCTCCGCCTCATTTTGAGCAAGGAAAAACCCAGAATTTATATATCCCCGTGTTTACTTGGGATTCAGACAGTTCTTTCTCAACAAGGACGGAGCAGCTCATGCCTGTCGCATTCTCAAATAGTTTACTTATATTTTTGCTGATATCAAACCACCCCATCTCCTTTGGCCCTGCTTTTATTGTAGCCCTATCTGTCACAGAGAGATAGACATCAGTGTACACTTCCCTTTCATATATTGCAAAAAAGCAGCTGAATTCTTCACATGGCAGTCTTGTTTACTCTCTCGTACCATCGCTCCTGTTTCAGTGTTTTCTTTTATTTAAATGTGAGTGCCTGTGAAGGTAGGGGAGGAAGGAGGAGCAATTTGTCGGCAGGATAGGAAATGAAGCTTCCTGCTTTTTATTGTGATGCTGGTGGGATCACGCAGCTCAATGTCTGACTTACATTCTCAAACACTCCACATATACACATATGAGTAGGGCTGTCACGATCATGACATTTTAGTTGATGATTGTCATACAAAAAATGAATGGTTTGATTCTGGTTATTTTAATTCAATTCAATAAGCCACGATTATAGTCAAATAACAGTTTATTAATACACATACACCTTGTGAAGAAGAACAAGAGCCTTTTTATTGGACCTGAACATTAGAGCATATAAATAAAAATTATACTTACACTTCTGTTTGCCTTTTACACTAAATCCATGATGTTGATGTCAATATATGTTCATGTATGCCAGTCCAGTATTATAAGTGTTAAAGTGTGTAATACAGTGTGTGATATTTAGTGACATCTAAGGATGAAGTTGCAAATTGCACCGCTCACAGGAGTCCTTCGTTATAGCCAGTGTTTGCTCTGTCCTTTGTGGGCTTTTAAGGTAAGAGGATTTTAACTCTCCACACTCAAAGTAGGTGACAGTAATGTACCTTGTACACTGGATGACACCCACTAGTGGAAAAAAGAAGAGGAAGCGGTGATTAGGTCAGCTCAAACTATTGCAATCAGACGACTGTGACATGTTACATGTGATCTGATCTAGTTTTTCTATTTTATTTTCTTCACTATTCTCAAGTGAAGACAGGGAGGTGGGGAAAGAGAGCGGGGATGACATGCAGCTAAGCACCTGGGCCAGAGCCCAACCAGGGTCATAAGACCTGAGCCATGTGGTAAGCCCTCTACCAGGTGAGCCACCGGAGCACCCTGCAGATTGTGTCTATAAATAAATAAATAAATAGCAGCACTGTTAACAGTCAGTCAGTCATTATCTGTAACCGCTTAATCCCCCTCTGGAGGGTCGCGGGGGGGCTGGAGCCGATCCCAGCCGACATTGGGCAAAGGCGGGGTACACCCTGGACAGGTCGCCAGTTCATCGCTGATGTAGACTAGTGATGTCTGCACAGTAGAACCATACAGCTGCCTCGGGTGTCCTTAAATGGATCAATCCTTTAAACTGCCTGCTGTCAATAAGGTAATAACACCAGAAGAGCCAGTACATTCAGCCACTACAAAAAGGGTTACTAAAGCCCTTCAGAAAAATAGAAAAAACATTTCAGGACAGAATGGCATCACCATGACATTTACACTGTAATTGCTATAATTGTTGTGTGGTGTGGCGACACCAATGACTAAAGACATGTGAAAGGAAACTGGGCTGTTGCAATCAAGCTTGGTTATGAGGCTGAGGTCGTCCTAAAATGACACAGCCATGACTGAGCAAGGCAAGAAAAAGGAGGGGTTTGAGGTTGAGTAAGTAAAGAGTAAGTAAAAACAGAGTGGTAATAACCAGAGATGCTCACAAGTCATTTTACATGTTCAAGTCAAGCCTCACAGTCTGTTATGGCTCTAATGAGTAATAGTTAGAATATAACTGTACTGTAGAAATACACTGTGTCTCCACCTAATATGACAGTAACGTGACAATCTAAATAAATATGAAAAAAATGTCAATTAACACACCACTCTAGCCTATCAAACCCAGTGTAATGGTAAAGTTACATGGTCAACAATAAACCTGTAACCTGTACACCAGTAAGTAACTGGTCTTTCTCTTTGTTTAATATTAAAACCAGTAGCAATCTAACGTTAGAGATGTGATGATCAGCAAAACATGTTTAATAATCATCCATAGGCATAAACGTTAACATTCACATGATCATGTAACCAGGGCTGGATGATCTCCCAATCTTAGATCGTGCTGATCTTAGTTTGTCATATGATCTACTTTTCAGAAGGAGCGTACAGATCATATCATTAAAATCATGTCGACTGATCTTTATCTATTATTTGGCAGCTGTGGCTTAGGATGTAGAGCAAGTCCTCCACAAACCACAAGGTTGGCGGTTCAGTCCCGGTCTCCTGTCCACATGTTAAAGTGTCCTTACGCGAGACACTGAACCCCAAGTTGCTGTGTGAATAAAGTACCAATAAGGCAGAAAAGAG
>JAPQRN010000018.1:9819121-9840385 GCA_037367275.1 Coranthus polyacanthus
ATAGGGTTAGGGTTATGATTGATTGATTGATTGATTGATTGATTGATTGATTGATTGATTGATTGATTGATTGATTGGTTGATTGATTGATTGATTGATTGAGTGAGTGATTGATTGCTCATATAGAAAGTGCAGATGATTTAAAATGTACAAAAATACCATAGTAAAATGAAAATGAAAATCATTTAACCCTTACATACTGTTTGGGTCAAATGTGACCTTTTGATATATAACAGCAGTAAAAACAACCTAAATAACAGGTTTGAATTAGTTTGAAATTTACAGACTTTTCCTAAAGTGACCTAGAAATTGCATTAAGGAAAGTATTTTTTAAAAATGTATACTTTTGTATAGGCTCTACAATTGTTTGTACACTGAAGCTGTGTCTGAATCTGAAATGGACTTTAGGTTTCACTTTCAATAAAACATATTTAAATCATCATGGCTGTTTTTATGTCTTGGGTAAAATAGGACATGATATTGTGTCATAGTAGATGTTTTTTCTCCACAAACAAGTGTAAAACCTAAAAAAAACACACCCTCCCTGCTCTCTGAAACCCTAATTAAGGATTAACCACCCATGTATTGATGTAAGATACATTTTAAATAGATCAGTGGTTCAAACTTCTTGCACTGGGTCAAAATTGAACTGGTAGGAATAGTATGCAAGGGTTAAAAATATAAGAAAAAGCATCACTGCTCACAAGAAGAAGCAGTAGTTTTGTAGTAATTAGATGTGTTTAAGTCTTAAACCTCCAACATTTCAGGAGTCAAAATAGCAATGAGGGATTAAGAGGCTGAGAAACAATGTAGGTGAAAAAAGAGAGCTAATCTAATTAAGATCTCAATCGCTCAATTAGACTGGAGCAGAGGAAACAAATGGCAAATAAATTCTTTTATCATAACAACCGCTTTAATTGCTCCAAGACGGAGCGCTGACATCTGGCATGTCCCTTCCAGATTGCAGAATGTGTGTGTGTGTTTGTGTGTCTGAAACTCACACCGAGAGTGTGTGTGTGTGTGAGAGAGAGAGAGAGAGAGAGAGAGAGAGAGAATTTGGTGCAACAACATGAAGGGATTGGCAGGGCAGGAGTTCAACAATGAGTGTGCTTTCACTGAGCCCTGACTGCGTTTATGAGCGTGAAACTGCCCGAGTGCAATGGAGCAGCAGCCTGGTTTATCCATCCGCGCTTCACCCACATGGTCAGCCGAGAGTGGTTGAATTAATGGGATTGGAAGCTGTTTTTTTTGGGGGGTTTTTTTGGGGGGGGGGTGTTTCTCATGAGAGCATAGTGTTCAGACACAGAATGAGGTCACTCGCTCTTTGAGAAAAAGGAGATGTGGTTAAGTTGACACACAAACATTTGGCCCGATCGTTGATAGACAATCTGAGAGGCACCGGAACGGCGGTGGTGGCCTGGGGTGCTGTGCCAAAAACAAAGACAAACTCAAAGGGAACACTTCTTCTTCTTCCTCTTCTTCTCCTTCTTCTTCTTCTTCTTCTTCTTCTTCTTCTCCTTCTTCTTCTTCTTCTTCTTCCTGTCTCCCCCCTCAGCCTTGGTTTTTCTTAGTACTCAGCTGCAGTGGTTCTTGTTATGAGGCTGTGTAACCATTTCCTCATGCTGCTGGCAGAGAGGTCAAAGTTCAGTTAGGTCCTCTGACAGCCAGAACAGGCTGCAATAACAAGAGAAGTGGAAATGAGAACTCTCCTTTCATTTTCTCTGTTAAGCTACCACTTTTTTTTTTTCTTATGTACACTTCCTATCTAGAAATCACACTTTTCAATGACTCGGTCTAAGAGCTGCTTTCATGCATATTAGAATCATCCCATCACTATCTTATCTTTATCTTGACAGAAGAAAAAGGTAAAGGCTGCATATATCTGGAAGAAATGAAGCAAACAGTGACAGATTTTGAAACCGTTCCCACGTGAGACAACGTTGCACCACAGTGATGAAATCTCTGAATGTCTGAATGTCATAAATAAACAAAAGGGGTTTAGTGTTGACTGAAAAACAGTTTGAAGGTGGTTTCCTGATCTCTGCTCACTCACATCAAAAAGCAACCTTTTCTGTGAGGGGATGCACTCTTAGCAAAGTCAGTCCAGTCATTTTGTTGCTTCAAGAAGGGATCTCGCCCACATTAGGCCTAAAGACACAGTGATATGCTGCCCTCTGCTGGATATGATTGACACTGCTGCTATATCAGAGAAGAACACAACGAGAGACTGGGTATTAGATATTGTTAATGAAAGTACATACGCTAACTAAGGTAATACACAAGAGAAGTTAACATCTGTTTTAGTTGCAGAATATGTAGCTGTAGCTTGTGGATTAAAGACTGAAATATATATTCAACTGTTTCTACTGCAATGGGGATGTTTACACTAATATGAAATTCAGAAATAATTTCATACATTTCTACTTCATTGTTACCATTCATTTCAAATCTAATAGTGCTGATATGAAACTAAACATCATCATACTACACTTTAACAAATAAAAAGACAGAAAAATAATTGTTTGTGAAGTTGGTGTGATTTGTACCATTCTGTACATGTTCAGTTCAGAGTTTGAACATCTTTCCACTATTTGAACATGTAAAAATCAGCTCTGACTAAAAAGATAACACTTTATATGAAGGTTAACATAATCACCATTAGCTAGGTACTTATTAGCATATGCAGTAGCAGCTTATTGGCTCTTTATTAGTCATTATTAAGTGTTTATTACACAGCTCTTGTTAGTTCTCGATTCTGATTGGTCACTGTCTGCCTTCTACACTCTGTTTTACACAGGTTTATTTAGCAGAGGCAGGTAAATCATTTTCAAACCAAGTAACGCATTTTTCTATCAATAATTCTAATCAAAAGTATCGATTTCTTCAGAAAATCATGGTGTATAAGCAGATAATGTACAGCGAGTTGGTCATGATTGTGAAACAAACTCGTGCATCACCCTGTCAGGGGTTTATTTGGGGTTTATTAAACACATATATACATTCTGCCTTTCTTATTAATGCCTTATAATGAGCCTTAAAAGGTTGTAATAACAGCCACGCTGAGCAAGGCGTATTAAGATTGTAATTCCAACAACTTCAGTGCTTTATGATGACATAATAAAAAGCCAATGTCACTAATATCTTTATGCTGATAAGCAAAGTTACCTTGTACGTTGTTATAACTTAAGGTAAAACATTTCTTGTTTCATTTGTGGAAGTTTTCCCTTAAATGGATTTGAATCTCTGTTTTTGACCATTTTCAACATCACAAGAAGCGATATTTTGTATCTGGTTCTTGATTCAACACAGCATATTGGCTAAAACGTTCCTCACAGTAAAAGTGAACCGGGAACTGTTTTGTGGTGTTAGGGTGACCAGGTGGGACTGCACTGCATTTTGATCCTTTGTCCCCATGTCTCCCATGCTTATTTTGTTAATTTTTTGGTCATTTTTGTTCATTTTGTTGATTATTTAGTAAATGTTTTGGTCAGTTTTGTTCATTTTGTCAATTATTTTGTTCAATATTTGGTCAGTTTTGTTCTCCTAGACTAGGCTACTGGTAAGGAAAACACAACAAGAATTCAAAATGTACATGAAATGTAAATGTCAATTTTCTTCATGTTAAGTTTCTGCACATTTAAGTTAAATGTGCATATAATTCTGTAACACTTTTAAGAGAGGGAACTCTTTTCTGAATCTCAACTCTCCATTTCCTACCTCCTCCCTAACATAGACAAAAAGAACATTCTTCTGCTAGCTTCATAAAATTCATTCACATATTATAGCATTGTCATGGATTTTAGCCAATAATGGAAACATGTCTGCAACCTTGGGTCTTTCAACCTGGTAATTACTGGTCCTTTTTGACTTTCCACCATTGCAGCCATATGTGCATCAGAACAATAGTCTAATATGTTATAAGACACTTTGCAGATTTATCGTAGTTTGCCTTTTTTCACTCCATGTGGGCTGATCCTCTTTTTCTCTGAACTAGTGCAGTTTGCAGGTCTGGACTGTACTCCGTTATTCAATATTTATGTACTAAATGTATAAAATAACCACTCAAATAGGTCAAAGAACACAGACACAACTCTAAACCCACAGGAACAGTATATATGATTTCCTCCCACATACACTATATCTGACAGGAGTCTCGAGCTGCAAACACACCACTTTCTTGACATGAGAGTGCATGTTGTAATACATCACTGGCAGTTTTACATAAGGACCAATATCACGGTTAAAGATTGGGCTTATTCTTGGGTTGTCATAACAGATTATGGAGAAAAATATTAATGGCCAGCGTGTTTGGAGCATTTAATTCCCATCTGATGTGGAACTCACATTAAGCATGAAGTGACAATCAAACCAAACGGTTCAGACACAAGCAACAAACTAACAGAAAGCAGATGCAGCGCCGTGAGGACAGACAGACTGCTCATGTAGGGTACTGGAAGTTGTTTTATCACAGAAGTGCCAGATGTTTACATTTGATCTTCCAGCAAGCAGCAGTTCACAATCCCAGAGGGAGCATGTTGGTATTAATAGGTCAGAATGGTGTGTGTGATATATAAGGCAGCTAAGTGGGTCAGAGATGTGGTTTCAGGGATGCTCCGGTGGGTCAGTGGGCGAACTCGGAGTTGTATTTGCACATTTCTGGCAAGAGTGTCCATCGAATAGGTTTGACCTCGCAGGTCGGCCTCAATATTTGTTGTGCAGATGATTTATAAATATTTCCCTTTGGTCTCGCCAAGGGCAAGATATCTTGCCAAGGGAAAGCTCTGTGTGAAGTGAGGCCATGAAAGTCAGGTCTGTGAGATGCCTGCATGGTTACACGCACACGCCTCTGCATCAATCTATTCACACACACATATGTTACAGTAAAACTGTCTCTTCTCGCTAACACACACCTCTCTGCAGCTCATCAAAGCCACACAACCCTGATCGAGTGTACGGGAGCACTTCCCATGAGATTATAAACTGGAATGCCGGAAACCTCCAATCACTGCGCATTTGCATCAAAGATACAAAGAGGCAGTCGTCGTCAACAAGATCGAGATCAGAGGAATGCAAACACTGAAATACCCAGCGATGAAAGCAGACACTTCAGACAATTTGAAGACAACACTCTCAACTATTTAAACCCTCAACGTGGGCTTAATGAGGAAAAAATGGCAGCAATTAAATCAGGATATCACACAGCAGGGGAGGACATGATGAGGGTGAAGTGACAAGATACAAAGTTTTCATCAAAAGGTTAGAATCAGTGATTAAAAAAAGATGCCATTCATTGGGAACTTCACAGAAACCAATTAGAATTTCATCATTTATTTATTTTTGGTATTTTTTCACAGGTTTTTCTGAAGTGGTGATATTAGATTGGAGTATCCTTTCATTTCATTTTCGAGTTCACACAAAGATAATAAGTGTTATGCGCTTTATAAAAATGTAAGCTACTTGTGCAGCCACTGTTTTTTTAACGTGGGTACCAGGGGTATTATAGAACATTAAGAGTTAAAGTGCGAGTGAGTTACCTGAAATAAAAATGACAGTGACAGTTAGAAATATGAAAAGTAAGTAAAAACTAGACAGAGATTGCAGACCCCCTCATGCACCCTTTTTTCCACAGCAATAACTGCCTTCATTTCTGAGAAAATGACAAAAATGTCCAAAATCTGAATCCAGATCTGGACCATTTTCCACGAGGACTGAGATAAGGGACAGACCTACACTGTGTACAATTTACAACTCCAAATGTTCTATAGTGTTTGAGCAACAGGTGCAGATGGACAGACAGACAGACAGCAATGTACATAACACAAAGTAAAATAAAATAGAACTGAGGATAAATCAGCTTCTTTTTCTTTTTTTCCACCCATGCTACTTTCTGTTTGTTTCCATGGTGTACACAATATGGGACCTTAAATGAACAGTGATTTTGTAAATAATATTTCATTCTTGCATCTGACCTTTTTCAGCTTCTAAATCAAGGCTTTTCTCATAATACCTAAAAAAACTAAAACTAAATAACAAGAACCATAAGTTCAGTCAGATGCGTCCTCTATTGTTGCATCATAATCTGTTCGTGTAGTTCTTTCAATTCCAGTTATGGCCAAAAATGTGTTCTGTGAGGTCACAGCGACCTTTGACCTTTGGTCAAAATCTAATCAGTTCATCCTTGAGTCCAAATGAATATTTGTGGTGCCAAATTTGAAAACATTCTGTGAAACTGTTCCTGAGATATTGCATTTTAAAGGCAATGATGACAATAGAGATTGTCTAAAAACTAACCTCAAACTACAAAATCAACAAAATTCA
This sequence comes from Coranthus polyacanthus, assembly GCA_037367275.1. Taxonomy (NCBI): domain Eukaryota; kingdom Metazoa; phylum Chordata; class Actinopteri; order Kurtiformes; family Apogonidae; genus Coranthus; species Coranthus polyacanthus. The sequence goes on from JAPQRN010000018.1 coordinate 9,825,440, forward strand.
AAAAAAAACTCCTTATATGCTCATTAAACTGTAATAACTTATAGTTGGCTTGACGTACAGTAAATCAAGTCTACTCCTGTAGATAAAGTCCGTTGTTAAAAATAACTCCTTTACTTTTACCCTGAGCCATGTTCCAACTAAAGATTAAACCAAATGCAAGTGCCTTTTGGAAGAAAAGAAAAGCTATTACAGATGTCTCCGTTTTACAGCCTGTTTATATCTTGTGAGCTCCTGCCCAATGAAAAACTTTTCCTTTTATGTGTCTAATTAGATGGTGTGACAATATAGCCCAGTATAACTCATTTCTGCTCTGAAACACCAGCTCCATGTTGAGATGATTTGAAGTCAGACTGAGTTAATGTCTATGAACCGACATGACGATAACTCAGCAAGGGAGACCATGACGGAGACAGGAAAGAGGCTTTGAGAGCTTGACCTTTTGACCTTCTCGCTACTGAAATCCCAGCTCAGTGGGGGAAATGAACTCTCTGAACCACTACATCATTATCAAGTCACTACAAAGCAAAATGCAAAGCTAAATTATGTTTGGCAAGAAAGCAACAAATTAAAGTGGCAAAGAGTTGGACAGTCGGTCTAAGTTATTCTGCATCTGGTTTCTATTAAATGGACAACAATCAGTGGCTGCTGCTCGGGGATGGGGGGGGGGTTTACCTGTAACTCTATGGTGCTGCCGTCACTGTGTGGAGACTCTTAGAAGTCACTCCTAAAGGCTGAGCCAAGAAAGTACATCTCCCAAAAGCATGCTAATAACAATGGATTACATGACAAAAAGATGTTGGAAAGATGCTGCAAATAAAATCAACATGGGTAAAAGAATGAATCGTTTTGTTTATAGCTCTGAGAAATATAAAGGTTGTAAAGAGGGTTTGCACTGATGTCAGTGTCCGACTGACACCCTCAGAGGCTAAACATGCAGCAACACGGGTGCATTGAAGTAAAACAAACACTTCAATTAAAGGCACTTGGACTCAGTAGGAATCATTACAACTCACCACAGAACCAGTGGTTCATGGACACTGATATGCACCCATGAGATTTTTTAGACATTTATATCTAGGCTATAAATGTTGACACCAGGGAAATACACTAAGCAAAACCTGAAATCAAACACTGGTGCTTGGTCGTACTTTTTCCACATTAAGATTTCGTTCTCACTCCCAAGTCATCACATTCTGCTGTTTGGCTTGTTTTCAACACCCAGGGTTCTCCTATAGTGTCAATTTTCACTGCGCAAGATAGAAGTCAATGTATTGAGTAATTCTTAAGTTTATGTTTTTAGTTTATTTTGTCTTGAATTCAAGTGAAACTACTCTGCTTATTCTTTACTGTGCTACTTTCTGTTTTTTCCTTAAACTCAGTACTAAATGAACTCCAATGAGCACACTGTTTTTTCCACTGGTTTCTCCAACCTCTACATTGTTTTTGTCTTGTTCATCCTCTTTGTCTTTTTTGGTTGAAATGTTTGTTGGAAATGCTCGGAATGGTGCAAAATTAGGTTGGTCAAGCAGAACGACACTGACTCCGCGTTGGTGGAAAAGAGCTATCAGTAAGTCGGTCTTTCTACACCTCACTGTGTGTAACTGCAGTAACTTCCGCCCGGTGTGAGGTCAGGTACATGCCCTCTATGTGACTTCAATTAGAAGTGTCTGGAGCAAACAACTTAGAAGAAAGCGACAGCTGTAACTTGTGGGCTTTTTGGAATAATACACAATCAATTTTTCAATATTTCAGGCCTCTTCCTTTCTACAATGCAAGATGTTGGAATGATACAATGAAATATGACTGAAGCTTTCTCCAAATGGAGTACTGCCATAACCAAAATATCCACCACTCTCAATTCTCTATCTGCATTTTAAGCCTTACTAAATACTGGATGTAACTGTTATCCTGTCATTTACATGTAATAAGTCTTCACTGTAGACAGCGGTCCGATTTGGCTGAACTGGCTCCTCAACCAGCATGCCATCCCCAGAGACCACAACTGAACATGAAGCGGCTCCCAAACACCAACATGAAATCAGTGTTAGTCTTTCAGACTCACAGCTTCTCATCCAGTTCTCATCATGGAATCAAGCACAGCCTTTTCCAACCGCACTAACAAGCTCGAGCTAACACCCTCGGGCCTAACCCAATGTCTTTAAGATGATTGAACCAGCCAGAGGTGGCCTCGGCCATGTTTCCAAGCACAGAGCAACCAAAAAGCCTTATCCTATTAAACCACATACGGCGTCTCATGTGTTGCGCCACGAGCAGACATGCAAAACTGCGGCAATTTTCCGTTTCAGAGCGAGAGATTATTGTAAAGAAGCGGAGGGAAGAATGACAGTCAGAGGGGAAAAGAGAGATGTGGCGGTTTGGGTCCATCTGTTTCTTACTAAGTCAATGAAGGGAGGAAGAAAAGCTGAGCAGATACACTAAGCATTAGCGGTTAACCAACTACTAATGAGGGAAAAAGAAAAACACTGAACTCAGATGAAACCATTTAGCATGCAGCGGTGTACAATGTCCTCATTGGGTTTCAGGGAAAGATGGCCAACGCTCACGTAAGCCCCACGTGTAATAACCAAAGGGATAAAAAGAGGTTTCTCCTGTTCCTGTTTCTAATCTGTTCATGTGTGCGATTTAAGAGCAGAGGAGTCAGTTGTAACGTATGTGCTGTATGCCATGCGTGTACTTGCACCCCTTTTGAGGCAACAAATGTTCAGGGCACTCGACTCTGGTGTAGTGTTGGCATGTAAAGCTTGAGCCCACTGCCAGGGTTTGAGGCTTGAGGGTTTCATTCCTCTGATCGCCTCTCTTCCCTCATCTACCCCCACCACCTTCCCCTCCTCAAAGCTCTGGAATAAATCCTAGGAAATGAGAGGGCCTCCTGCCCCCTCTCTGCTACTCATTCCCAGGTGTGCAAATCTCAGGTCAACCCGGGATCAGACAGTTACACTGCCAAAATGTTGGAAAGAAGAATAATAAATGACAGCAGATGAAGAGAACATGGGGACGAGGCGGTGGAGCGGGAGAGAGGTGAGAACTGGAGAAAGAAAAAGAAACAAGATGAAATGAAAGAGCGAGATGGAGAGAGGACGCAGAGCCGGTTTTGGGAATGTGAGCCATGCTGAAACCATTCAGCTCAAATCAGCACCATGTGTCCTCCAGAGCCTTATTATCCCATAAATGAACTTTATTGAGGCAACAAAGTGCTTTGGATCTCTGCAAAAACATTAAAGGGGCCTCGCCTGTCTCGGCCTGGAGCCAAGAGTAGTCCGGCTCCTCAAGGGACTAATGAAAAAAGAGGGGCCCCCGGCCTCACGTTCGCTGCCCCCAGCGTGTCCTCTGCAGGCCGGCTGGCCGGTCGGCACTGGCTGAGTAATGGCCTATTAGTGACAGAGAAATAGTTAGCATTTACACCAGGGAGACAAATATGGAGCAAACCTTTTGACTGACCTGACCTGTGGAATTAACCAGGAAGGAAGGAAGGAAGGAAGATGAATGACAGGAGGGAAAGGGTGAAGAGAACCACACAGGTGATCGCAGGAGATGCAGGAAACATGCTGGGAAAAGTCTGGAAAAAGGTCAAAAAACAAATTTATCCCATGTGTTCTTCTTCTGGGATATTTTACGTACCATCAAAAACTCTGACACTTCATGTGCCAGTCACGGGAAAAAACGCACTGGAGACAGTAATAATGAGACAATATAGATGTAGACTGAACACAAGGCACATTCTATGAACTTTAGATTAAGACAGTGGGCCTTTGTTTTAGTTACATTTTTAACGACGAGTAAAACTACATTATGGTTTTATGACTTAAAAAATTAGCTGAAAATGAAGAAAGATTCAATTTAAACCCTTCTTTAAAACTACCCAGACCTGCTTCTCTGTGCCACCATCCTTAGTAGGCTAGCTATTTTTTATCTTGCAAATAATATAATGTTTTGTTATGGAATACAAAGCAAAGTAAGAGCTTTCCCCCTGTTTTATACTTACTAGGTCCAAATGTAGTTTTTAAAATGTATTAGTGCTTGATTTTTGGGGCCATTGGGCAAAAACTCCATAACGACCTTTTAGCAGATAGTAATTCAAGTGGTCTGAGAGGAACCTAGAATTCTACACACTTCTCTGGACTCTGTTGTTGAGCTCTGGAACATATACCTCGTGACGGGGTAGATGTGGCTGATCATAGGCGTTTTCAGACACGTAGGGGTTAAATCTGTGATTGACAGCTGTAATTACAGATCGCTGCTAATATTTCCTCAGACGTGACTCTACTGCTGAGTCATGCTTTTCCTTAACAGCGTCAAACGATGTCAGATTCGTCTATGTTTATATTTAGTCTTTTCATTTGGACCGAGAAGCGAGAGATGCAGAAGAAAGTTGTGATTCTGATTTCAGCTCCTGCTTTTTTAATTTACATTAAACTGTGTAAGCAAGCATCTCTATGTTGATTAAAAACGTATTTAATTGAATTTTGGTTTACATCAACGAATTAATTTGTCCATTAACGATTAAATTCATCTTCTTTTGAAGCAGCCCAGTACAGGAGTGCATGTCTTGTCATGTTTTTGCTGAAATGATTAGAAATAGAATTTACCTAAAAGATTACACGAGGTGATTCTTTCTTTTGCCACTACCCTTACTGTTTTAAGAGGTACTCTATTTCTGTCTTTCTGGTTTTTAACAGACCACCCATCTGAGCTTCATGCAGGTGAAGTGCACCTGTTTCCATTTATTAGCTCATACGCTGAAAAAACTACTTCACGTGTAGCAGCAAGAAAAAGAAAAAAGTCAACAACGTCTTCTTTACAACACGAGACCTCAGTGGCTGAAAAATGCACAACACTCCATGGGGTTGGAGGAGAGGCCTGGAGCTGCAGAGGTGACGCGCTGCTGTGTGAGACTACAAACTATCGTGACAGCTCAGAAGATGTGGGCGTGTATGTGATGTGTATATAACCACCCGCCTGCTTCCTCAGCCAGTTTACCACTCATGAGGCGTGCGGTGGACGGCCAAAGCTTATTCCAACATAAATAAAGTCTCTGATCCTTCTTGGGATGACGAATTTTATAAAGATGGGACTCTTTGCGGCGGGGTAAGGGGTTATGATGGTTAACCAAATGGCCGCAAGTGGATGTATGGGACTGATTAGGACCCTGGAAATGAGATTAAAGAAAGATCTACCAACAGATTGAATTGTATTTGCCATAATTGCTGAGAACAGCTTATTCAGTACAGACCGCAAAAAAGAAAATCATAAAACCAAGGAAGAGGAGGAGTAGAGAGGAGGGAGGCTGCCACTTGAAACCAGCAAGCTTTTCTCAAGGAAATCAAACCCAGGACAAGCCTTGTATCAATTAGAGGGTGTGCGTATGTTGTGTGTTTGTGTGTTTTAACAGAGGACGGGATCAGAGACAGATTAGCTTGTGCTAAACCTGGAGTTATACTTAAAGCTTCTATTCACGACTTTTTCTTCTTTTGTACTGCAAATAACCGCGATTATGTTGAAAGCAGAGGCAAACGCAGTCACATTGTCCTTTTAAAATGGAAAATTCCAGCGTATTCAGTGACTGTGCGTATCTGAAATTAGATAAGTGAAATAGCCTTGACCTCTGTTGGAGGGGGAATATCTCAGCATCCCTCTAAAAAAGAGCTTTAATGAAAAATAAATCTTGTGAGGAGAGAAAGAGCAGCAGACAAATCAATACAGGCACAGGCTCAAAGACTGAAGTGAGCGGTGTGTGCCAAGGAGCTACTCGCTTTCATTCCTGGGTTGATTGTACTTAAAGTGAAACCACATGAACTGAGCTGTTCCCACAAGGGAAGTCAGTGTTTGTGGAGCTAAAAACACACATAAAAGGTACCAAAACTTAGCTTGGATTCTTCAGTATTTAAATATTCATCAATAAAGGAGAAAGAACCAAAAGTAAACTTCTTATTAAGAATGAACACTCAACCAGGTTTTAAGGTCTGTGTTGAAATGCTTTGAGTTTTACATATTACCTGTGATATTTTCTTTCTTTTTTTTTTTTTCCTATTTTTGTTGTAGATTGTTTCTGTTTTTAGCCCAGATGTGTTCTGTTAGTTCTCTATTGAACTCCATGTCTGTGTCAAATAAAGTCTAGCAGGGTTAAAAATACAAACACAAACAGTGATGCAAAATGAGCCTTTAAAGTGACTAGTGATGTACAGGTGTAAGCATCTCTGTGAGACTCTCCTTTGTAAGTATTTTTTGACCCTACTTTGATAATTCACCACAACACTGTGTAAAAACACTCACCACTGTAATCCTCACAGGCTTTCTGCCCACATGCATTTAAAAACCGTGTGCTGTACTACAAAATACATGAACATATTTGAATTTGTTTCTCAGGATGTGACTCTGCTAGCAGTCTGGACGCCATGTTTGTTTTGAAAGACACAAAGAGAAAAACCAAAATGTTTTTTAGAAACTTTTTTTTTTTTTTGGTACCAGACCAAGTATTTTTTTCATCCTGACAGTTGTCATTGACTGTAATGATGCAATAACTAGTAAGTGTAAGTAGAAGTCTAAATGACCTTCAGGGTTTTTCTGCTTTCTGCTGAAGTCTTGAAAGGTGATCATCTTTATCTTGTGTGTAGAAGTTATCATCTTATGGAACAGGTTACCTCTGTGCACAAGATAAAAATATCACCTTTCAGGACTTTGTGGGGTTTGTACTTTTTATTTTTATATATCAGTCAGCATGGCTTCTGTTTGTATGTCTGTCATCATTTTGTTTGTGGAGCAGAACTGAAAAATCATACAATATTTTCTCGCCAAATTGTCTACAATTTACTTGAAATTACAATTGCGTTTTAGTGGAGCCTCATGCTATCGTCTGTTGCCCGTCTGTGTTGTCCGTCAGGCCGTTTGTCATCATTTCATTACTGGAGCAGAACTACGAAACCACAAAACCATTCAATATTTTGCGAGTAAACTACTTCGTTAACTACTCGACTCCTTCAATGGGCTAAAGTCAATGAAACTAAACTAACATAAGTAACAAGTACCACGTTTCCATAATACTGGGGTTTGATAGCTCCTGTTACAGTGATGGTTTTAGCTAAATGCTACACAACATGAACATGCTCTTCACCTATGTTTAGCATGTTAATTAATAAGCTCATATTGGCACGTTAACATTTGATCATTTATGATAAACACACACTCGCACAATACTTAACATATCTGACTTTTAAGTGTGTTGAGAACAAAATACAGCGAACAAAGAAGTAGTTTTCTATGTTAGGCACTTTTATTGATTTTGTATTACCAATTCACAAACACAAATACTGTTGCCAAAAACAGGTTGATATATATTTATTTTCACTGAATTTCTTTATAGTTTGTTGCATCCATATGAAGTTAGTATTAATCCAAGATGTCTGCAAATCAAAATGTAGAAGATATTATTTACTTAGCCATATTTTGCTGTAAACAGATTTGTGGGTGGCATAAAAACAGAGCATTAGGAAGTTTTACTTGGTAAGGTGTGTTAGCGAGAAGGTAAACACAGGAGTGCTTCAAATAACTAATGGTTAGGGCTCGTCTATCCACATAAATAAAGGCATCTGTTCTATTCTTATCAAATGGCATCCTACAGTAAAATGTTACCCTGAACATGAGTTTTGTGCCGTTCTACTTCCAGACCTGCTGAATATCAGAATTGTCACACAGTGGTACAGTAATTAAAGTAGTACAAAGCTATGAAAAATATATCAGTGTAAAGGCACAAGAGACTCGCTCGACAATCACTACACCACTACATGACTACACCATGAAGATTCACAAAGATGTGGCTCAGGGCTATGCAGCTCTTGTTCTGTGAAAGCTGCATAGTTTACGGCTTAGGTTTATAAGAGGACATTTAGCTAGTAAACATTTGCTAGTGTTCAGATTTAAAATAAAGCAAGTAAAAGCAACAGATATTAGATAAAGCTAGATTAATTTAGAGTTACTTTCGTATTTTTTGTTCTCTCAGCGATCTGCAGGATTATAATAAGCATCCCTAGTGTTTAGTACATGCATGCAGATATTACAGCTTCCAAAAACAACAACTGTATACCCCTGGGCCACACTTACAATTTCTATCAACTTGGCCTGCCAAGTCTTACCACTAGAGGACACTCTGGTTTCAACAAAAGGACCACGTGCCACTGCAAACTGAAGGACACAGCAAGAGATCTCCACTCCAAAACCCATGACTCAAATCCAGCATGATGCAAACAGACTCAATGTACCAGACAGTCTGAAGGACAATCAGCTCTCCTATATCTAACTCAGACTGACTGTCATTTACCAAGATGACAGGCAGGTTTTAGATCTGGATGAACTTTCTTCTTGGGTATTTGGATTTTTCTGAAAAGTTCATTTGGACCTCCGAGAGATGATAACTGTGCACATTTCCACAAATTGTCTGACTTGAACGTCTCAACTGAAGCGAAGAGGCCGCTTCAGGTGAGATTTAAGGGACGCTGTAAATCACAGAGACATGCAGTAGGAGAGCTGACTGTCAGGTGGGAATGTGAAAAATGGTCTTTGTATTCATGTCCTTTTTTTGGATTTCAGCTGAGCAATTCAAGAGTGAGTCATCTAAAAACAAAAAGGGACTCACATTGTAAAATGAGTCCCACATTTACAGAGTCAAACTGATTTAACAGGTCAGTTTGATACAGGAAATCTTTGACTTATTGCATTTTAATGTCATTTGTTTTGTACATCTACTGAAAATAGTAAAACATCTTTCCCCAGAATCAACAGGTAATTCATTGTCATCTATAACCACAAAACATAGATTGTGATATTTGGAAACCAAAGTGTAAACAGCCTGTTTATAGAGAAATATTGCCTGAATGACGCGCACACACGTGCACACTCGCTCACACGCACACACGCAAACACACACACACACGCAAACACACACACACACACACACACACACTGAAATGTGGCATCCACAGGGGCCTCAGCAGGGATCCTCTGCAGCAGCGGATGTGAAAATGGTGAATTTGAGTCAGCAGGTAGGGCCGTGTTTTGTTAGAGGAAGCTTTAACACACAAACTCCTGTCTCATGCGGATGATCTGTAGTAAGGCGGCTTGGACGTCCTCATCCATGTGACCCTGAAGACAGAAACACTCCTTCAGCACAGAACACATACACACTTTTGTACTGATCACTGACCATTTATAACATTAAATTATTTTGTTGGTGTTCAGCCTGCCTCCACAAAATGTCTTGTTTTCTCCAGGTAATGTCATTGTCAAAGAATGGATCTGTTAAAGAATTACAGAACTGCTGGAATAATGGCGTGACTCAAAAACCTCCTTCAATAAAGAGTTGTATGGATTTGACCTATGTACAATACAAGACAAAAGGGGCATTTCCATCCAGCTGTTTTTATTTGCATTTTCAATCTGAGTAGAAATGTCACAAAAAAAGTTCTTGTAATTTTTGTGAAAATTCGGTTAGAATTTGCACAACATTTGGATGGAAACCCGGTTAAAGATTGTCATAAAGCAGCTTGAGCTCCATGTGGAACATCTACACCAGTTTGGACTAATTTCTCCAGTATTATTTTCTGCTAATGTATTAATGTGAAACACTGTTGAGTAGCATATAAATGATACCAAATAACAGGTCTGTCTTTATTGATCTAAGTCTGCATAGTACAAAATTACATTATGATCTTTCATGGGAATCAAGCCAACTTTCATCTTGTTCTGTTGTTTCCTTTTTTATTGATGCTGGGTGTGATGCAGTTTAAGAAGGAAAACTGGAACCACTTTGAGCTAAGAGGAGTGTAATGAGAGGATCTTACCTGTGCTGCACTGAGGAGATGAGTTCGATAAATGGAAACCACCTCCCTGTGTTGCCTCTCAGCATCCTTAAAGAGTAAAGAGAGAAGGAAGACAGTGTTTGGTCAATCTCTGAACTATGGCTAAACATTATTCCATATCTAAGCCATTATGACATAACATAATGCTTTACATAATTGAGTCATGGAATTTGTTAACACTCGATGGATTTAGAGGTTAGTGTGTTTACTGCGATGTCTACTTTTACTCCAAAACAAATGGTTTAATGTTAGAATGATTACGTATGCAGACTGTTGAATATGTAGCTGCATTTACAGTCAAGACATCCTTGTAAATGTTTGCAGTTTGTATATGAATATGTTCCTACATGTTATTTTTCAATCAAACAGTAACAGAAACACAGTTAAGTGTACAGTGAAGCTGAATGGAACAGAATGTGTAAACGTGTCCAGTGTCTACTCACAGCCAGCTGCTGCTGTAGGCTCTTGATCTGGGCTTGGAGTGTGTCGATGTGCTGCGTCTGTCTCTTATTGGGTGCGTTGCTTGTGTATGCCAGCTGGGACAGACCATTCAGCGCCTGCTTCAATCGCTCAACATCTGTCAGCAGCTCTGTAATCTGAACACACACTTAAATTAATGTCATACACAACAGCACTGCTGGCTTTTTTTCAAATGTTCTTTTGTAAATCTAAAGAGTCTTCAAATGGTTCTCCCAGTTACACTGAATATTTTTCACTGCTGAATTATCTTATTCTAAAAGTCTACTTGTTGACTTTGCTATAATCTATATGTGTAATACCTTCTTGTCTTTGGCCTCTGTCTGCTGAGCTGATGTCTGGATCCTCCTCTGAAGATCACCGATTGTGCTCAGCGACTCATCGTACCTCTCCTTCAGCTCCCTAATCTCTCTTTCGATGGCACGTCCTTTCTCCTGGACAGCATCCATCTCTGTCCTGGCCTTGCTCTCATCCTCCTTCGCTTGTGCTGCCACCCGATGAGCCTCTTCACACTCTTCTGTTAAACTCAACAGCTTGTTGCTCAGGCTGGCAGCCTCCTCCTCCAGCTGCTGCTTCTCCTTCTTCAGCTGGTTCATTTGTTCTTCCTTATGACGGAGCTCCTCGAGTGCTTGTGTGGCTTGCAGGAGCTCAGATTGCAGGGCGGATACATCCTCGGCCCTCTGGGCGTTATTCTCCTCTTCTTCCTGGAGTGCCAATCGAAGCTGAGCGACTTCACCCTCCAGGGCTTCCTTGGCATCGACGTGTTGTTGCAGCAGAGACGCCTGCTCCACTCGCTGTTCCTGAAGTTCTTTCTGCAGGGCACACACCCTCTGGGCCTCCTCCTGCTGAGCCACTCTCGCTTTCTTGCAATCAGCCTGAGCTTGCTGCATGGCCTCGTGAAGGGTTTTAAGCTCAGTGTCGTATGTTGCTATCCGAGTCAACTCTGATTTCAGACGCTCCTGTAGATTCTGAATCTGGGTGTTGCTGAGGGCATTCTGGTCCTGAAGCTCGTCCTTCTGAAGGGTTACCTCTGCATGCTGCTTCTCTAAGTTGACCAGCTTCAGACTCAACTCCTCAAATTTACCCTTGAACTCCTCCTCCACTTCCTTGTACTTTTCACCTGTAACAAGAGCAGAGTCGAGCCTCTGATGGACCGACTCGATCTCAGCTGTAAGTTTCGCCTTCTCCAGCTTGATGCTTTCTCCAGAAGACCTTTCTTTTTTATACATCTCTTCCATTTCTGACAATTTTCCCGTCAGCTCCTTCAGCTGGGCACTGTAGGAGGTTTCTTTCTCCTCCACCGCTGTCAGAGGGATAAACTTGGACTGAATAGCCTCCTGTATGGTATCAAGTTCTGTTTTCTGGGCCTCCAGTTCCTGGGTAAGCTTTACAGTTTCCTCCTGGGCTGAAGCATACAGGGCTGACATTTGGTTTGCTCTATTTTCTGCCTCAACCACAGCGGCATTCAACTTGTTCGTAATAGCTTTGTGATCATTAGCGCTTATGCAGTCTTTTTTCATCTCCAACACAACTTTTTCCAACTTTTCTTTCAACTTATCATTTCCTTCTTTCATATTCTTCAGTTCTTCACCACTTTCCTTTTTCTTTGCCTCCAACTCAAACATCTCGGCCTTAACGCTCTCTAACATCGATGTTAACTCCTTCTTCACTTGCTCATACTGCTGTCTGGGCACATACTCTCCTTCCAAGCTCTGTTTCAGAGTCTGGCTCTGCGTCATCAGTTGTACACACTCATTATCTCGGTCTTCACATCTCTTCTGCAAAAGTTCAAGTTTCTTCATCAAATCAGTGTTATGGGACTTTAGAACGTCCATTTCGCTGTGGTGTTTCTCACTGGTACTTTGGAGGCCGGTGATGTTGTCGTGCAGCGTGGCCCTCTCGGTTTGCATTTGCTGAACTTGGGCCTCTGCTTTCCCGTAACGTTCGCTGGCTTCCACCAGTTTGTCCTCCAGCTCCTCCAAAGCCTGCACCATATTCCTCCTGGTTTCCTCATGAGCTTTTATAGGTATAAAGTCCATCTCAACCCTGCTGTTGAGCTCCTCCAGCTGTTCGCGTAGTATATCCCTTTCTTCCTCGCTCTCCTCAACCTCTTGGATGAGAGCTTGGCTTTTGGCTGTCACATCCACCAGTTTCCTTTTCAATGAGGCATTTTGCTCCTCAAGTGCGGCCCTTATCTGTTGTTGCTCCTCCGAAGACCCCATTCCTCCCTGTGACGACGGGCCGTCTAACTTTCGGTGGAGCTCTGCCACTTCCTCCAGCACACGATCGTAGTCTTCTCTCAGCTCAGCAAGCTGCCGTTCCTTCTCGTCAACCGCATTAGTCAACAGGTTTTTCATGTTGTCAAACTTTTCAGCTGGTACCGTGTTACCATGTTTAGTCTGGGCCTCTTTCAGCTGGGTTTCCATCTCTAGGAGGGTCTCTGCTAGTTCATCTCTTTCTGCTGTCAGAACTCCCATCTCCTGGCTCAGCCTTTCTGCCTCAGCTGCCAGCTGACTCTCACTGGATTTGTATTCCTCCAAAGCTTTCTCACTTTGTTTGAGGCGGTTACGAACCCGACCGACTTCGGCTGAAGCACCTTCATACTTGGCCTTTACATCCTGGAGCTGGGCGCGCATTTCTTCTGTGGCCTGTCCTCCCAAATGCTCCTTAACAGCGACTACATGGGCTTGCAGCTGCTTGACCTTGCACTCAGAATCGAGCATCCTTTTCTGGACATCCCCCAAGGCGTCCTCCAGCTCTTGAACCTGCTGATCCGCTTGTTTCTGGATGGTGTCCCGGCTCTGGACCAGTTCTTGGCATTCCCGGTTTTTACGGTTCAGGGCAGATTGAAGCCGTGCCGTCTCTTCTTCTGCTGCTTGCTGTCTTCTCTTGACCGTCTCCAGCTCATGTCGGAGTGCTTCCAGCTCCCCGGTGAGGTCCCGGCCTACGATGGTCTGGCTCTTTTCTAAAGGTTTGGACAGTGAATGTGACATGGTGGAATTCTGGAGCATCTGCAGAAATGACAGATAAGGAAAAACACATTGACACAAATTCACATCGAAAAAGCAGCCACTTTATTTCTAAGTATAGTCATTTTTGACCGCTTTTTAGTTCATCATATTGCTTATCAGAAGGGGTGTCATCATTTAATTGTCATACAGATAATTGAAATCAACAATTTCATTGTCTTTTCCTATTTATTTTATGCCACTAGTATACTATAAACCTGACAATTATAAGCATACGCCTTATGAAGAACAGACATTTATTGGAATTGAAGTTGCTGTGCTGTTTCACTTTGCGACTAACTGAGCTTTGTGGCAGTCCCACCCATAGACTATATTCACACGGTGGCCATTTTCCTCTGATATCATGTTCAGAGTGGGAAGCTCTAAAGTGGTTATCAGAGGATGATGCCATATTACTGTGTTTAAGTCCTGTAAATGTGGAAAATCTAACAAATCACCATCACTTCACTGGATACTGAAAATCTGGAGGAATATTCAAACAACAACATATTTTATAGCCCATTAACTACATTAGAGAACAGCTAATGTGAGCATTCAATCACCAACGTTACCACTGTGATACAATCAGACGAGTGTAATTTAATTCTGAAATGTCAAACTATGTTGCTATCTTTTCACCTGACTGAGTGCCTCAAACACACTTTTCAGAATTAACTTTCTCCTTTCCTATTGCATCATGTGACACTGTCAGACAGTACATTAGCTACAAAGTGGCTGAATGCTAATGTCTGACAGAGATCTTGGGTAGGTCTCTGTCAGAGGCATCAGAGACCTCCCCAACCTCTTCCTGAATTAAGCAAAAATATTACTCTTCTGCATATAGGTATAATTGTTCATATATACTTAGTTTGTTCATGAATGTGAATGTCAGGTTTTGAGATCTCAGGGCCTGTCTGTGTCATGGTTGCAAGCACTGATGTTCCAGAGCGTCACTCGAGCAGAGTCAGCACCAAATACAAATGTGTCAATCTATATAAATGGTTCTGACGTAAATCTGACACAAGTGTTCTGCCTGAAAACCCACGATGTTAATGTCAATAGATGGTTAGTTGTTGGTGCTGTTCTCCACTCAGGTGGCATTAGATCATAACAGATGAAGGGGGCACAATGATGTGAGGGAATTAAAAGGAGCCAAAGAAATCTCAAACAGTGGAAAACCATGTGGAATTGTTGCGACAAATCGATTATGTAATAATAGCGACAGACTTAGTTCACAAAGCAAGGTTACCTCAAATATGATTATTTATTAGTGATGATTTACAAGCTACAATTGTCTTTTTTTCTTTTCTTTTAGAGTCAGAGAAAAAAGCAACATAAATATTCTCAACATATTAGTCTGAATCCCATTGATGGAAAGAGTCAACACTTCAAACATTATAATAATAAGTCATATGGAACTGCAACACAGATAAAGTCTCACCTGATCAGAATCCAAACTGTGAGCTTGTTTGACCAAAATGTTCTCTTTACCTGTTAAACCACAGAGTATAAATAAACCATTAAACAGTCAGATTCAGTAAAGTTCAGTACAGACCAAATTCAAAAATATGTTCAAATCTTCTTTAGAATTA
>JAPQRN010000018.1:9853983-9873384 GCA_037367275.1 Coranthus polyacanthus
ACTCTAGACGGGGAAGGAACCTCCCACAGATCACAAGCCAATCGTAAAATAAAATAAAATAATAGTCACACACAGACCATGTTTCACCTTTCCAAATCACATGTTAGATGTATTGAGGGGCACTCAGCATGAAGCAGTGGGTCTTACTTGTGTTGTTTGTCGCGGACGGTGATATCAGCCCCTCGCTCCAGTAACAGCTGACAAATTCGTGGATGACACATCTGGGTTGCCAGCACTAGAGGTGTCCTTCCATCCTGAAGAAAACACTTAGATGAATACATGTTTATACACCCACACAGTTAAAGCAAAACCTCATACAGTCCCATTCAGTCACCTCAAACAAAAAGGGTTCGATTCTGAAGGTAGAAAGTCTTAGTGAATACCTTTTGTGCTACTTTATCTAAATGTATTTACACTTAATAATTGCTATTATTAAATGTAACAGCCTTGAAGAACAAATAAAAGGAGAGCGTAGGTTCTGTATATACACCACACTTGCTGAATGAAAAGACATATATTTTGAGAAAACTATTACAACACAGTGTGTGAAATGGGGAAGTATTCTCACAAAATCACTGGCATTCACAGAAGCACCGCTGTCACAGAGAAGTTTCACACTGGAAGAGCAGCCTGCCATGACTGTGGAGAAAAAAAACATGTAATGAAACACGCGGACATCATGTCTGCACGTTTTAGGTAAATTCTTCAAATAAAGACAACAAAAAGTCATTATTATGCCGGAATAGTTTTTAACTATTTGTTTTACTGCAAACATTTATAAAACAAAGTTAAGATAAAATCAGTGGCTTGTCAGTTTCCTTTTATTCGCACCAAAATAAATACTAAAGTAATAGTACAGTAGAGTAAGCAGAGGAAAGTGGCAGACTCCGACCAATGGGGATTTTTAAAGGCTGATATGCTAACGATAGTTTCTAACAAGAACAGGCCGATATCACCACCCCCTTGAAAGAAAATTGACACTTATTTATAATAATGTAATAAATACCTATGAATAAATGAACAAATAAATCCAGATCACTGACCACCAAGCTCTATATACTTTATTTTCTGTCAACTTAGACTTTTTTTAAGCAATTATTTTTCTTTCACTGTCAATAATTCCAGGTGAGAAGCCTGATATTGCTGCCAAATTCTACCGACTGTTTGTAAAAGGTTCATCTGCACTCAATCGGTCAAACCAACCAATCGATCGCTAGACTGAAGTACACAGTCTGGTGGCCAGAGGAGAGAAGTAATGTGCAGTAACAAGAGTTGAATCAGAAAGTAAACACTTGAGGTAGGAAAAGAGTCGATTAGAGCCCAAACTAAAGGAGAATAACGTAAAGTAACATTTGGAGTAAAAGTATACAGGTAACAGAGCAGACCTGAGAAAGTAGAGTTGGTAATGGTGTAGAGTAGAGTAGGGTAGTAGCAGGGCTGTACAATATGACCATAGAAAAATGTTATGCTCTATTGTTTGTATTGATGCGACACAAATTGGGCTCTTTACTGCAATATGTTTGTGTTCTTCCACATGGATTCAAGCAGGATAACTGCATGACAGCAACACAAACAAAGATGAAGGAGAGGGAAAGTGACTAATTCATTGACCATACTGTTTGTATAAAAAGACAGCCGATGCTGATGTTAATTTCTTGTTTGTGTTGTTGTTTATCCCCTTTTTGTACCAAGGACAAATAAATAATTGTACTGTTTTAATGTCTTTCCAGCCTCTTTGAATGAGCACAAACTCAATTGTACACATTTTTCAAAACAACTTTTACTATAACAGATAAACATCAGCCATCGGTGAAATTAAATCTTATTTGCCAGTGCTGATGTTCAGTTAATAAATCTGTGCATCCCTAGTTATTTTAAACCAATTCTTAAATGAAATTACAGAATGATTACCGTTACCATGATGTAAAATTACATATACCTGTGATATAAGATTTTGTCCATATCATAGGTAGCAGTAGTTGAGTAAAGTAAAATCAGGAGTAGAGCAGAAGTCTCACCAGCGTCATGTAAAGCTGTTCTTCCTTGTAGGTCCACATTTCCAACCGGACAGTTGTGCTGAAAAACAACATAATTCAGGTTGGCACAACAGAACGAAGTAAAGCCAAATAATCTCACATGTGCAGAACCGCTGAATAGTTTTACTGTGTCTCAGTGTAATTATGATTGACTTAAATTGGTTGTGGTGAAACCTGAGAAGCCACAGTAAGCAGGTTGAATTAGGCTGAATGACGCTGTGACATCTCCACAGTCCATCAGCTGTTTGGACACAGTGATTGCACCGCTGTGGTGATGAGGGCTGCTATGAAAGCCTTGAGGACTCAATGCTAACAGGGGCCCCGATGTTGCTGGGTAGGCTTGCCAATGAGCTTCGACCCCCCACTAAAAAAAACCCCACTCTCTCTAGCAACAAGGGCAAAAAATTAGCAGCATGCTCAAATGACAAAACGAAGAAGGGAGTGTAGAGTGACGACGGAGCAGAGAGAGAGGGGGGGGAAATCCTATACCTTGAGGGTTCGGGGCTGACGGAGGGAGATGGTGGCCGTGGGGGCGGGTGTTGGCATCCAGCTGCTATGTGTGGTGTGATGATGGCACCAGGAATGGACGGCAGGTTTGCAGGAGGGTCGGCTTGTCAACACCACTGACAGCCCCCTGCCAACAGCCCTGACCTCCGTTAGATCCACTGCCATACGAGAGAAGGCGGTGCGGGAAAGGCAACAACACGATGAGGGCACAATATGGCAGAGATAGCCCCCTCATTGTAAACACATAAATCCTCCAGAGGGGCATGGTGACTCAACAGAGCCTACTGTTGACCGATACGGAGCGGGCTCAGCTGCCAGAGCCCTTTGGCAATAATTATTTAAAGGAGCTGAAAGGGAAGCCGCTCTGACTGGACAGTGTTCGGGAAACTGCTCTGTACTTACAGTAGCCTGAGCACTAAATACGAGCAACAAAAAAAAACCCAACACTAAAATTAGAAATACTCACTCACCTGCAACAGTTTCTGCACGCACAGAGAATGTCCATTTCTTGAAGCCAAATGAAGAGCATTTTTACCTGAAAGAGATAAATGTAACAACATTGGTTTGAGTCAATATGCTTGAAATTCAAAAACACTTTCACAAAAAGCAGGAGAGGAAAAAAAACAAAAAACAAAAGCCTATTACTCTGCTTGAAATGTACTTATTTTGGAATGAAATAAAACACAATGACAGTCTGTTACCTCCAGCTAAATGCATTTATTTGGTGTCAGAAGTCTGTTTTCAATAACATACATGAAACAAAGTTGTGATTTATCCGACATTACCTTTTCAAGGTGTTATTATGAGGTATTATAAGGTAAGAAATGGCTGTAAAAATGGGCAGGAACATTATGGTTGGTTTAAAAAAGTGTGTTCCCAGAAAAAAGTTTGGGAAACACTGATCTTGTGCAAAGCATTTTTAACGCGAATGACAATGTGTACATCGTGTATTTGGCTGAACAGCTGGTATCACATAACCATTACATGTGCTATTCAGATACTTTGCTGTAACGTTGAGAATCTCACTCAGTGGATGAGATAATTTACAAACCTCAATGATCAATGATACTTGAAATGAATAAATAAATAAACACCGTGTTTATGGTGGGCGGTCGTGGGGTCCAAATTGGGGGACTAAAATGTTCAAACATACTTTTAAACTCTCACCATTACAATATTTCTAAAAAGAGACACATTACACTCATAAACAAGAAAAAAAGTGAAATATATTCATTGATGAGGTAAGTGCGTGAATGCACTGTGTGCCTTAAAAAATAATCATTTGAATTGATTTATATTTTAACTACATTTTGCTTGTAGTAATTTAAGAGTAAAATTTACAACAAAAAGTCACTTTACAGACATGTCTCACTGGAAACAAATCTAAAATGTGAGTGAAATAAATAATATTCCCAGTGCAACCATAAATAGTGTTTTCATTTTCATTGGGCTACGCTGCAGTGAAGAAACACTTAAGTGCTGCATCTAAATGTTTTAATGATAGGGGAAAACCTTACAGACATAAAAATCTTAAGAGTCTTTAACGTCACTTCTTGCTAAATGTGTACATGTCCTATTCTTCTACACTGAAAACCACCAACGTGTGAGCAGACAACATATAAAAGAATGGCATCACAACAACTTCTCAGTCCCCCTCTCATCTGCTTCAACTTCCCTGAACTCACCGGTGGCATCGGTGGCGGTGATATCAACATTGTGTCCCAGGATGAGATTGAGACAGTCGAGATGTCCTCGTGTTGCAGCCAAATGAAACCTGGACGACAAGAGGAGAGAATGTGAAAGAAACTGACATGGCGTGAGATGAGAGGAAGCAGCAGAGAGCACACAGTGAGGAGGAGCAGCAAAGTGAAAACGTGATCTGGTGTGAAGAGAAGCAGGCTGAGGTGAAACTTAAGGACATGAGAGGGAGTCCACTCAGAAAATAATATCGTGTCAACATCATTATGTTTCTGTTTGTCTCCCTGGCACAAAAGGGGTGAAAAATGACAACAAAAACAAAATAAATATAAAAATAGCTACTCACACTATTCTCGAATGAGCACAAATTCAATCAAACAAATTTATGAAACAACTTTTAACATAACAACAAATAAATATTGATCCCTTTATACATCTGTGCAATAACAATGCAATAGAAAATCAAAACATTATGAAACGTTTTCTCTGCAGTCAAGTCTCCCTCTCTTGTCTCTGTTTGTTCCATTTTAAACATAATTTTCATCTCGTCTGATATTCACCGATGGATTCACAGAGGGATCATGTTGTATGTGTTATTGTTACATCCATTTAGGTTGAAATCAGTCTTAATGTTAAGATGCATAATGATGCAAAATAAAAATAATTGATAATACCCCTCAAATACATTAAAAAGAAAGTAACAAGTGTAAGGAGTACAAAGCATAGATATTTCTGTTTGAATGTAGGGAGTAGAAGTAAAAAGTTGAAAGAAAAATAAATATTCAAGTAAAGTAGAGATACCTGAAAACTCTACCTAAGTACAGTAACGAAGTATTTGTACCTCTGAATTATGTGTATGAGTGCTACATTTTAAGAATAACTGCTTAGGTTGCAGAAGTACTAATATTTCCTTATTCCTTATTGTCATAAAGTCAGTATATTTTTTGTTAATTGCCTTCTCAATTAAGCAGTATTCTGAAGTGTTTACTTGCCACCGAGTCTTTAGTCATTGCTTTTGCCTGGAAACATTCCTGTTCCCCTTCTCTGATTCACCCTGCAGCAAAACTGCCGCCACTGGCCAGGAAGGTCTGCAAGCACTTGAGTGTAAAGCAATCTCAGTCTGTCACCCATCAAGTCACATGAACCTGCTTATACACTAACCCCGAGGTATCTGCCAAGGAGACAGCTAGGCTGTCACCTCAACACTGGCGTGGGTATTAAAAGCCGTGTTGATGGCCAGGAGATGCTGGTTCTCTGGGGAGCAGTGGAGGGTCCTGACCTCTCGGGGCAAACGGCAGACAGGAAGCAGACCAGAACTATCTGAGTCAGGGGGAGGGGGATAAGTGATGCAGCTCACCAAATGGAACTGCTGATGAGCGACCGCATTTTCCAGAAGGTAACTGGAGGAATGCTTCTACACAAAGACAAAAATACTTATTACCCATCTATTACCCAGAAACGATAAGTCGCATGACAGTGTGTGGACAATGTGGCTACTCTATGATAATGAAGTCAGTGCACTTCAATCTTTTTTCCAATCAAACAGGAAATTGAGAGATTTAATTGAGAGAAAAAAACAAGCCACAAATACAAGCCATTATAAATGTGAGAAAGGCTCTGAAGATGTCCAGTGTGTTTCCAGATGGAGACTTCAATAAAACAGTTAGAGATACATTCTGAGAGACTAATGGCCCTGGCTTTAAGAGAGCACATTTAGCCATGTCATTTCATCTTCACACCTGCTCCTTGGGCAGCGTTCAGGTTGACAGTCTCCAGGATATGGTTGCTATTTTTAGACAGTGGACAGGGAAGAGTGCCTCTGAAAGCAAAACAGTACCGGAGTTGCTGCAGCATCAGATACTTCACGTTAATAACGCTGATAGAAGTTTATGACACCTCTGAACCTCTGATGAAATCAACTAAACCTGCAAGACTATTTTTAGTTTGGGCATTTTTACATCATATTTTGCCTCAGATCCTAATTATATAATTATCTTCCACTAAAAACATGGTTAAGATGGATTCAAGTAATAACGCTCTTCGTTTTTGAGACTTGCTAATGTTTTAAAAACATCTGGTCATCTTGTGCATTTGGCATTTATTAACACTAAATTCAATGGTTGCTGCCTCTTTCAGCTATGTTTTTCAGTTCAGTAATGTAACCTATTTTATGACTTTTAAATGACTTGTCTAATAATTTTTAAAGCTACAAACACTGTACAGTAATGTTAGAGCCCTTTTCTGATTTCACATGGACAATGTTGTTGAATTTCCAGCACTGATGTGGTCAGCTGTTATATTCTACATGAGACATTTTTACTGAAAATAGCATTCAGATGTAACCTCTTTGTAATCACCTTTTTCACTGCAATTGAATACAATTATATTTATTTTGTAATTTCAGGGTTTCCCCTACTATTATAAGGATTAGGTGCAGCATCCAAGCCATTTTAGCTACCGCCCATGTCAAATGAATGTACAATTATATGGAGAGCATTAAAATTTGACTTTTCCCAGAACTAGTTTAGTTTTTAAGCTTTTTGGACATTTATTGATCATCTTCGTTTGTACACAGACATGGTGGTGATAATGTTCCAAAACTGTGCGACAATCATGCGACAATCATAGTTTTTAGTCAAACAACAACAAAAAGCTATTAAAGCACCTAAACCCTCCACAAACCAAGGGAAAACCATGTAATTTGATTAGGTAAGGCATTACTTGCAAAACTGCAGTTGATTCAGTGTGTGTTATTTAGTGGCCTCTAGTGGTGAAGTTGCAGATTACAAACAACTGAATAACCCTTATCTCACCCTCCTCTGCGGTGGCCGCTAAATACAAAAAATAAAAAAAATGTGAAAAGCGCAAAAAGGAGCAAGTGTTTGTTTTGTCTGTTGTGGCTTTTCAGTTACGGGGACCTGAACTCTGGTCCCCACTCAGACATAGTAGGTGACAAGTAATGCACCGTAACGCAGGATTCCACCTGCATAAAACAGAAAAAAGAGGAGTCCATTCTGAGCTACTGTAGAAACATGGTGGACTCTGCACTCTGTGGAGATATATGTGGCTCATCTAAAGGTAACGAAAAAACAATTCTTATTTTGTGATATTCAATTTCTACATACCTTTAATTCCAATATCTGGCAAAGAAAGAAACTCGCATAACATGCTATAAATGAAGATATTATTTAGAAGTTGGTTAACAACTTGGGGGTAAAAGAGGAGGTAATATTAGACTAAAAACTTAATAATGACTTTCAGAATTTTGTAATGAAAGCACATGAATGGCCAGTAACGGAATCAATCAATCAATTGGCGGTCTAAAACACATCCGTCATAACTTCAGGCTTCATTTTGACCCAACAGTAACATTCATGGCTTACTTTTGTTTTTCTTAAAAGTCATTATTGCTTTGCTTGTTTATGCTTTGTCTTTCGTCAGTTCCGTGATGCTGAGAAGGTGAATGACTGTTGAATAATGTGCCGTCATGTAGATTTCTCCTGCCTCTAAGCCCTCCTCATCAGTGAGCTGCACACAATATATGTGGTGTGTGGGCTCCTCTCTGAGCTGCAGCTAATGCACCAGTAAAGATGTAAACTGTTTACTCAGCTGGGAGCCTCCATCGAACAGTTAGAGCCAAATTCATTATCTGAACACAGTGAGGCTAATCCCGGTCACACCAAATTATACATCAGGGCTAACAGTTTGTAATTAGTGTCTCCACAGAGGACCATAATTACAAGGGACTATCATTCAACATTCCCTTGGTGGCTTTCGCAGAGACCAGGATGCCATGGACACGTGTTGGTCTGTGTGTGGCCCACTGAACTATAAGCAGAAGTGCTGAGTGTGGACTGCGGTTCACTGTTGTTTTGGGTAGACTCTTCAAAGTATAACCTCTTTCCATAAATGTCCAGTCAAGGTGATGCAGGTCATTTTCTAAACAGTTCTCGTTCGTTTACCCTGCACGCGTTTAGGTACAGCAACCACTGCTCTTGCACATTGCACGACTGGCAGCACTGGATTTAGTTCGGACAAATTCTAGCACCTTATTATGAGACCAGGCATTTATCAGGTTGTGTGTACAATTGTGTTTATTTACAGGCACTCATGTATACAATAAATGGTGCGTGCACCGGTGCCTTGAGAGAATTTCACACACGGCTGAAAATACTCAGCACCTTTGCTTCTGGGATCTGGTTCTTCATACCCAAATGCTGAAACAAAGCCTTTGTCAAAATAAAGCACAGTGCAGGCCACAGACCAGTGACTTCTTCATATATCTGGGATTAAACTGAGGCGCCAGGCTTCCTAAAACGCTGGTGTTGGGTTTGCTTAAATTTAGGATCTCAGCAGCCTTTTTAAACAAACAGAAGTCAATGTTTACCACTGATCAGTCCATTAGGATCTTTATTAGACATGATAAAACTATATATTACAGGGGACATCAGAAATATATCTGGTCCCCAATGTAACATCAGAGGATTTCTAGTGTATATTTGAAATCAAGGCACCTACGGACTGAGATTTAAGCAATCTTAGAAGTTTAAGTCATACTGTGTGATGTGGATCTAATAAACTTGGGCATGAAATCAGTTTGGATGTATCGTATGTGGACTGTACGATGAGAACACACAAGTTAATATCCAAGAATAAGACATCAGCCTGCTTCATCCATCTGCACCAGTATTGTGCTATTTATTATGTGTATGTCTATTTATGTGTACAGAAAAAAATCCAATCCAAGTCCAGAATGTGGACTGGTTTGAGAATTAAGTCAACTTGTGATGCCAATTTTGCAAAGAGAGCTTGAGAAATTATTAGCATACATAAATGTATGTTTTGCACTGATTAGTGCATAATTTCATACTGCCTTCCTGTTGGTTGGTTTGCAGCTGCAGTCACACTGTGAAATGCTCATCCTAAATTCCAGACACTTGAGAGGCGTCTTTGAACCTCTCTTACAGTGCAACATAGGACCAGGGTAACCAAGTACAAATACTTCGTTATTGTACTTAAGCAGATTTCTCAGCAATCTGTATTTTACATGAGTATTTATTTTTCGGACAACTTTGTTTTGAATGCATTCGAGGGGGATTATCAATTATTTTTTATTTTGCAAGACTGATTTCGTCCTGAATGGATAGGACACTAACAACAGACGACTCCTTGGTGTAACAGACAAACAGACAATAGAGGGAGACTTGACAGCAGAGAAAAGGTATTGTCGAGTATTTTTACAAAGTATCTATACTTCTATTTAAGTAAAGACAGTGTGTAGTTTTGGCAGCTCTGCGTAGGAGCCAGGACCAAAGATTTCACCATGTTTCTTTCTTGTTGGTCATCTTTCCCCTGGGACAGTCCAAAATCTCATAATGTATCCCTGTATATGGAACATTCATGTATTCATGTGCTTACATGATGTTTGTGTTGGAGTCTGTGTTGTGCTGGGAGCTGGTCATATATTGACATTATCTAACTCCATTACTAAGCTAATTGTAGCTAGTGTTGCACACTGTTACCAATGTAGGGAGGCACTGAAGAACTCAGTGAACAGTGAACTTGTGTAGTTTCGCAGAAAAACCGCCCTGAGTCCTGTACATAAAAATCAGTGTACAAGCTCTTACCATGGATATAGGCACAGATGTTAGCTTAGAAAAGGAGTTTGCTAACGTTAACAAACAACTGGCTCCCAGTAGAAAACAGACCTATTTTTACTCCCACACCTACTGCTGTCCATTTGTTTTGAGCACTTTCTTCCCCAAATTAAACCTAATGAAGTGTGTAAATCTAACTTCTTTGCCCGAAAACACTGAAGAACTCTCCCACATTAAATACGGCTCTTCAAGATGTCAACTGATCCTTTTAATAGCCTTCAGCTGGGCCTAAATGTATTCCTTGATGTTGCAAGCACCAGAGTGGATCTGATCTGAATTTGCAGGGAGTCATTTCCTGTGGGGACTAAATAAACAGCCCGTGGCCAACGTGGTCAAGCCTTCCCTGGCCACAAACATTCTTTAAATTGACTTCCAACTCCCACAGTGACCTCCAAAGACTGATGGACACTAAAAGGGAAATTTCTGGTAATAAAAATGGATCCATAATTATATGCAAATGCAATGGCATCCATATGCCGGAAGGCTGGGTAATGGCTTATGACTGAAATGTGCAAAAAGGTCTTCATGAGAAATTTTGAGGGGGGAGGGGTCACTTTTTGAGGGTCATGCAAGGAGACCTGGCTTTCATTTCATAAAAGGAGGTGAGAGGCAAAATTATTTTTCAATAACGGTGACCTAATCCCACAGGAATTCCCACCTATAAAAGCTTTTTTCTGGGAAATGGGTGAGCAATATGTGGTAAGGGGAATACTTCAGTGTCAGACTTGTACAGTCATGAAAGTGAAAGAAAGAGCAAAACAATGCATGTTTGTGTGGACACAAATATGAATGCTTCAAACACTTCATTCCTGTCAGTATGTTTAAAATGCACAGTAAACATTCACATTTTTATAGCTGGATATATGAGAACATATGAATGTGTGTGTGTCTGATTACTCACGCAGAGCGTCCCTCGACGTCGAGCTTGGTGGGGATGATGCCTTTCTTGCTGAGAACAGCAGCTACCTTGTCCACCTCACCTCGTTCCACTGCCTTCATCAGCCGGTCATCATACTTGTTCCAGTCTGTGTTCTGGAAAAAGTGATAGTGAAATATTAGATTCACTGAGTTTGAAGTACTACCAACAAGTTAAATAAAGCAGATTTATTTTGTCAGATATACATGTGATTGATGCACTTCCAAAATGCAACGCAAGACCAGACACAGGAAATAATAATGTAATTTCTGCTTTCGTATGACAAAAATAGACGCAGATTGTGCCAAGAATGTGCTGAACTGCAGTAACTCTTCCCATGAGTGATAGCAATAAAGCATGAGAACAGATTCCAATTAACTGAGCTTCTGAAAAGAACACTTTAGATGGGTCTTTTAAACTGGAGCTCAAAAGTGAACAGAGAGAAAGAAAAACACACACACACAAGCCCAAATTATAACAGAACACCTGAAGAGCAAAGTGAAGCATTTGTATTTAGAGTAGATGCACATCGATGACTAAACTGATTCGCTGAAGGTCTCAGAAAAGCACATCAACAGAGAAGTAGTGTTTGACATGAATACCTACAAAATGCATGGAGGTGCATTTCAGCCAGCGGCTCATCTTGGGTGAGTGGAGCTGGTCCTTGCACCGTGCTACCGAAAAGGTTGCCACTGTTCCGGTTTACAAAAGCAATAACAGAGGAAAAAAAAGGATACAAAAAACTCCCCTCAGTCTTTTCAGTGCACTCAGCCAGTGAGTGCAAAAAAACTGATGAAGATAAAAAGGGTGATGGTTTGCACTGCAAGTGAAGGTCCTTTTTGGAAGGCTCACCCTCTGGAGTTTTTCTCACTTGAGGAAGAGTTGTTCATTTGGCAGGATTTTTTAAGCATTCCTGGGTTGCTCACGGGCTCTGCCTGTAAGTTCATCACTGCACAGCAGTTCAGCTGATAGTTAAAGGGAGAAGAAGGAGGAGTGAAAAGAGGAGGAAGGAATGGAGGTGGAGAAGCAGAAGGGCCAGCCCTGCCAGCCCTGGGACCTGCCCTGGCCGGCTACTGCAACTCCTCCTCTGGGGGAAAAGTCAGCTCAGCCTGTCTATGTCTCTACTCCCCGGAAAGTCCTCCTGGTCTCTCAGCTTCACCTTCAACCCTTCTATTTTACTCAGTCTTCCTTTGTTTGATAATTTTCCTCCTCTCGTCTGTTTCTTATTTGCAAAAGCTGGAAGCTACTTGCTATCCGGAGCCTCTTTCCTTCTTCCTCTCTTCTTTTCTCTTCTATTAGTGGTCTCCAGCGTCTTCACCCACCAAATGGCAAGGTCAGTCAAGCTCAGTGGGGTAAATATGTGAGCTCCCCCAGGTTTAAAATATCCCCCCCCCCCTCCCTGGTAAACAGCGGTGGTGCAGACAGCCCTGTAGACTGGTTACCTCTTTATTTTTTGACCCTCCAACCTTTCTGTAGTGACTGATAGGAAGACAGGGGCTAAGAATACATTCTGGACATGCCTGCACCATGAGTAATGGCTTTAGTGTCTATCACCACTGCCAGCATGAAACAAGGCCAGCCAGAAAGACCTTGCTTACACTGCCACCCCCCACCGCGCTCCCTGCTTGCCTCCATCTGAAAATATTAATGTCAGAGGGGGATTATGGTTTGCACATTTGAAGTGGTCTTGGCATTGAACCTCACGGGACGCGGCTGCTGTTAACCCATCCATCTAAACAGGGCGCTGTGGTTCCAAAGCCCCCTGATCCAAGCTGCACGGTAGCAAGGTTAGATGTCAGCCCTTTTACAACCAGCTGTCTGAGACTGCAGCCCCGACCACAAACAACCACTAGGCTGCCTCTTCACTCACTACATGAGCCACGCCACACCACAAAAGATTACAACCATTCAAAGTCCTGAATGTAAACATAACAAGTAAAATGTCACAGGGAAAGGTTACAGAGACAGAGATGCAAAGAAAGCAAGAGTAGGTAGAAGAGGAGCCGTTTAATTTACACACTCCATCAGATCCTTGCAGACTCGTGTTACTGGCCGATGCCAGACTGGCGTTAACACTGCGGCACTGATATCCACAAACATGCAAAAAGACCTCCTCCGCATGACATGTCATATGAAGAAGGAGGTGTCAACTTACTAAAGCTGCTCACCCTAGCATGGAGACAAAGGCGCCAAAATGGCACCTAGCCATGCGACATACTGTACATCAGTCACGTAAATATCTCACATGGGTGTGCTTGTGTGTATTTGTTTGGGAATCTGTTTATGTACTAGTTAATAATAGGGCTGTTAGCAAGCAAGTGTTGCCGCTAAGAAACAGCCGAGCAGTTTGAGGGAGAGAACTGTGATATTACCAAAATAACATCATAATAGGTTTTGAAGCTTGATGTCAAAATTTGATATTGATCATTGGTGCCTTAACAGAACAATTAATCTTAACTGCAAGCAAGTTGATAAAGAAAAACACTTAGTTGTATAGTTTTGATGCCAATGCACCTTCATAATCATGTGTCAAGTTACATAAATGCAGTGTACAGTTTATTTTATTTTAAATTATTAAGTTAGACACAGTGCATGGAAATTCTGCCTCAAGGCATCTCTCAATCAAAACTATAGCAAAAGATGTAATTTGATGATGTGTGAAGCAGTTTTGGATCAAGGAAGATTTTATCACAGTCATTGCCAATGAAAATCTGATTCAACTCATGTTTACAGACAAGGTCATGTATTTAAGTTATTCACATGTTTAGGGGCAAAAATTCACGTTATATCGCTTCATTATAATGAAACAGCTACAAGAAGCATTAACTAACATGATGTAAAGTCCTGATGACTTCACTTATTTAATGGTAAGTTTACATTACCGCACACATGCTAGCTAGATTGATATTGAAATATATTAATAAATTCTCTCTTAACTGTGTTGTAAACTGGCATAATAAAAATAATGTAAAAATGTAATGTGGCTGAAATACTGCTGTATTACTGTCGCTGATGTTTTCAACAGTGTTTACTGTATTTCTCTGAAAAGGGGATATGATGCAATTGACAGGTGACCAAATGTAATGGACCGTTACACCCTGACAAACACTGGTCCAACATTCTCTCTCCTTTTGCCATTTGTGTCTCCACCATCTTCTGAGTAAAATATATTAGTCTTGATTGCTATTGAAATGCTCCAATATGATGAAAAGACTGCTGATGGATGATGAAAACGTAACTCCATTTACATTCTGCCCTCAGCAGTGTAGCCATATATAAATGTAATTTCCAGGAGGCTGGGTCGCTGCTGATTGATTTCTGCTGTACAGGTAGTGTAGAATGGGTTTTCACAGCCTGAGAGCAAGGAACAGCAGTGCAGTTGAATCAAGACAAATATAATAGAAAGCAGGGTTTTCAGAGGGCTTAGGTGGGTTTGAAGTGTGGTGAAGTGTGGGTTTGAAAGTATTTGGGGGAAGTTACTTTATTGGTTTTCACATTGTTTTTAACCAATACCTGTTCCATATTTGTGACAGAAGGCCATCAACACTTATTGTACTTCTATTCAACAGTTTATTTATATTCATTTCAGAGTGTTTGTTTTTTGAAAAGTGCAAAGGGCATTTTAGGGCTCCTCCCACAACATTTTATGTTTTTTTTCTGTATTTCACATAATTTCAGACCATTGTAATTATTACCATATCGGTGTAAAGATAATGAATAAACAATGTAAAAACCTTAAAGACATACAGTAATTTGCTAAAGACATCCAAAGGGGACCATTAGATAAAAGTCATGATTTTGATTTGATTCCTCACATTGATTTTACAAGGCTTCAGTGCTGCACCTAAACCTTACAATGGAAGGGAAAACCCTGATATAAATACATTTAAGTCACGTGCAACTGAAACAAAGACATTATTGTAACTTTCTATTTTAACGCAGTGACCTCAGGGATAAACACCTGACAGAGGATTATCCTGGTCAGGCGTCTACCTGTCCACACATACTATTCTGGATGCCACTTAACACTTCACTT
This sequence comes from Coranthus polyacanthus, assembly GCA_037367275.1. Lineage (NCBI taxonomy): Eukaryota > Metazoa > Chordata > Actinopteri > Kurtiformes > Apogonidae > Coranthus > Coranthus polyacanthus. Next base: position 9,868,834 of record JAPQRN010000018.1, read on the forward strand.
TCAGATCCCCGTCATCTTTACTTGAGCTTTTCCATCACTTTCCGCAGGCTATGCATCCAACACCTCGGCTTCCTGCGGGTCAGCCTCTGGCCAGACTAATGGGTCTCTGATGTCCTGACAGATGAAATCATCAGCAGGAAATATCTAGTTGGTCATCTGATAAACAGGCTGAAGCAAGACCAAAACATAAAGCTACATGCCAATATGATAAGTGATAGTGGGGTCCAGTGCCAGCCTGCAGTATGCATACGGTTTCATAAGATTACGACTGCGATGTGATAGTGATGGTAGATGACATCTGCGTAGAGACGTTATGTCATGAAATATCACCCTCTGGCATTTTATGGGAGAAGGCGATAGGTCTTTGCAAACGTAATGCTTAACCCTTTTCTCTCCGAAACCAGGTTACATATGGGGGGATAAAATGTATAAGGTAAGAAGATAAGATGTAAATTGTTTTGAATGTTCTCTAGGTTTCTGAAATGTTCTGCTGTTTGGTCAGTGTTTGTCATGTTCTGACCATAAAGAAGAGTTTATAACAACAAATAACCGCCAACGGTGTTTTCGTCTTGTTGAATAGGAACTCAGATTTCATACAGTTTCTTTATCTGGATTTAAAGTCAAATCAAATGGAATGATTGAATGATTTTATTCAGTCATCACACATAATACAATAAATAAATAATAGTGTAGACGGTATAAACAAAAAAACAACTGTGTATTAAGTAGTGACTGGAAAGGCTCAGGCAGAAGCAAAATGCCTACATTCTTACCATTTAAGGTACCCTTCAAAAAACACCAGAAACATTAAACTATATATCAAAATAAAGAATGAACAATGAACAAAAAAAAGCTCTAAATCACAGAATCAGGGCCTAAAGGTGTGTTTTCATCTTGTGTTTTAGGGCTGCACATTAATCAAATCACAATTGCACTCGCATTTTCAGCCTGTGCAATTATACAGTCACAAAATGCTGCAATTTAAAGATCTATTGTGTGTCTGCTGATAATTTGTAATCAGTGACACTGAGCACAGAGAAAAATGATAAATGAAAGTTGCAAAGTATGGTACCATGTCTTGTAAGTATTGCATTTTTTTAATTTTCTTTTTACCGGTTTAAGTTTGTATGTTTTAGTTGGAAAAAATACATATATAAAAATTATCAGTAATTTCTGCATTTTCCTTGATAACCAAGCAAGTCGACTCAAATCCAAATCACAATGTTGGCCACAATAATCACAATATGGCTTTTTCACCAAATCGTGCAGCCTTATAACAACTTAAAGCCACAAACAACCATCTGACAACAACCAAAAATCTGACTTTAAACTGAAGAGAAATAATGACAATGATTGTGATAATTATCGATATCAACTCATATGAACATTTTTATCTTAACATTCCGCCATACTGGGCAATATATCAAATTAATTTATCAAGATTACTGCTTCTTCTTCTAACACCTCACATCACATGTCAGATTTGTGACTTTTAACCTGTTGTATAATGTACTGTCCTTTTCTATTCACATTTGTATATTGTTCTTTGTAATGTTCTGTTTTTGTTACCTGCCAAGGGATGTAAACGGATGTAAAATAGCAATCTCTGCTAAAATCTGGCAAGTTTACAACTTGTATTGCTCTAATATGGATGTTTATACTGTCCCTATTAATCAAATAAATTAAGTCACATTCAAAATGCAACCTGTTTGTTTGTTGTAATATATTCATTGTGAATATGTTTCTCCAGCCACTGAAAGTCGAAGAAAACAGCCTAAAGACAAAAAATATGATAATTATTGTGATCTAAAATTAAAATCGTGATAATCATAGCTGTTGATCTCCAAAGTAATGCATCATGATAAAATATAATAATTATATCACAATGCTTATTATTGTTTTATCACCAAGTTCTAGCATGATGTAAAGTTTACAAAGAAAACTATGTTGAAACATGTTTTGTCTTAAGTTTATATTGATAGAGATTTAATAGTTTGGCCATAGTTTCATATGAAAAGATTTTAAAATCAACAGGCACTTTTACATGAGTTACTACGTTCAGAAGCATCTTTTTGTCTAAATTAAATAAAAAAAAACACAAATATAAAACATGCCTTTCACTTGTGTAAGGCATGTTTTACATGCATGTTTTACATGCCTTACACAAGTACATGTCAACTAATCCCTCTCTTCCACATCATCCAGTTCACAGAAACACAAAGGAAATACCAACCAATTCCTCCACTAATGAACATGTGAGTATCATTAAGATAAATCTGCCCATCCTCTTAATATCTAGTTGATTAGATAATGACAAAATCTCATGCATTCAGAAGTGTTTAACTAGGAACTTCAGTGCTGCAACTGTCAAAGCTGTTATTACTAAATCCTGCTTAATCCTGCATGTTGCATGTCCTTTTTAAAGAAATGCAACATTTGAACATCTAATAATGTGAAGGACTGGTACAGTGGCCAAATCACAATGATGGCCAAAGGGGCCATTTAATGGACTGATCACTACAATAAACACATGCAAATATAATTCTGATTTGCAATTCTCGTTTAATATACAACACTGGCAACATTTCGACCACCACAACTAAAATTAATTCCTTAAGAAGCCATTTGTTGGAGCTGAATGATATCGAAAAAAGTCATAATGCAATTACTGTATTTTAGCAAATACTGTGACTGGGGATGGTCGTTTTAGCATTTCAGAAAAATTGTGTGATTTGCCAGGATCTGTATCAAAGAAGCCTGTTTCCTTATATCTGGAGAATATGATTTGTACCACAATGCTTTATGTATAATGGTATGTTGCAACAATTTTTACTTCTATCAAAAGAAATGATATTGCACTTGCCCGTATTGCCCGTATATTTCAATAATTGTTCAGCCTTACTGTTTGTTCGGTTGTTCACAAGGATTAATTGAATTTTTTTGGAATGACAAAACAAATCAGTGAAAATGGTGCTACTGCCTCTTTTCCACTGCACAGCACCGCCTCGACTGGCTTTTAACACCTGATGCTTGGTACCGTTTTCCACCGCAGGTAGTATCACCTCACTGTAGCTAGTTGTCATGGCAACGCCGCATGAAACTGCTGTAACATCATGTTCAAAGTTCATGTGATTGTGGGATGTGATATTATTTGACTATAAACACTATAAACATAATTTATATTACAGTGTTTCCGCTAAAGTTGTGTAAGACTTAGGCACACAGGTGGGAGGTTGGTGGGTCCTGAGAGAAAATGTAATGTTTTCCATTATACAAATCTATAATTTCACATCATTTTGGACCATTATTATTGCCACATCTGTGTACAAAAATTTAGAAAAGCTAGAGCACATAATAAACACCCAAAAAGCTTAAAACCAAACCTTGGAGACCAGCTGTAACCGTTTGATGTTTGAAAAGTAATTTTAATTAGTTTTTCCACATGGGTTTTACATTAATTTGGCTTAGTGTTGGGGTTATACTAGTAAGGAAAACTAAATAAATAATAATATATGTTACAGTGAGTATAGTAACTGGACTATTAAAAAATGTCCTGTCTTGCACAATGATTACACATGATGGTGACGATTCTCTCTGACCTATCAGCAGTCTGCAGTGTTTTAACACAGCCTTTTATCATCACCTCAGCTTGCTTGGAATCTCGACAGAGGTGACACCAAAAAGTACCAGGTACTATCTGCAACTTTTGCCCAAAGGAAAACCAAAAAAGGGGAGTTGAGTCAAGCTGGAACATGCAGTGGAAAAGGGCCAAGAGTCAAGAGAAAAAGGTCTGAAAGGTGTGCACAAAGTCCTTCCTTATGAACTCCTTATTTATTTTTACTTTTTAAATTTAGACATACCTGTTTGTGGCATTAACATAGCTGCTTGCTGCCTGAATATCTTAGTGACAAGTTGATTTAGTGGTGCAATATACCCTGTCGGGGAAAAGCCAAAACTCTAGCTGCATCAGCGTTAATGAGAGCCATAAGAGCTAGTTAAAAACCTGTAACTGTGCCAGAGAAAACCCCAAAAACGATGCGAGTCACAGCTGTTACCCAAGGCAGCGATTAAATTATAAACAATGCAGGAACAAACCACCAACTGCTAATCCAGTTGGTTATACATTAAACAACAAGCAAACAGCCAGGGCAGAGCAGGTGGCTGTCATTCCAGTGTCTATCACATTGTCATCACACACATCTATCGACAACACAACAGCATATATTGTGGTAGATTTTCTCAGGTATAAATGTTTTTCCGCTGATGATAAGCACAACTCCCTCCTTTTACTGCCACCAGTTCACAGTCAGCAGGGTGTTTGCATGGTAACAGTTTTTACACTCCAAACCACACCCTAATCTGCACCCCACCTATCTAATCTGTGAGCAGAGTCGTGTGCATGAAGTGGTGAACTGTGCAACTGTCTGGGCATGTCGAGTGTAAGTGAAACCCCTCGGGACAGAGACGAACAACAGAGGAGAGAGAGAGAGAGAGAGAGAGAGAGAGAGAGAGAGAGAGAGAGAGAGAGAGAGAGAGAGAGAGAGAGAGAGA
>JAPQRN010000018.1:9895300-9913520 GCA_037367275.1 Coranthus polyacanthus
ATGTGTCCGTCTCGATTGTGTTGACCTCGATCTACTGCAGGTCATACATGACTTATACACATATATGACCAATAGATTCTATACATCAGTTTCACACATAGACATATACAGGTACATGTTCACAAAGCAACAATAGACGTGTGAATTGACATCTAATACCATTGTTTTCCACATGGATTCATACAAACCAGAGTTTTTAAAATCTTCACTTTAGAAGGTATTTTTAAAAATGTCCATTTTAGTTTCGCCAAATGCTAAAATGCAGAGAAAAATGTTTGCTTTGCAAAACATCAGTATTAGTGCAGACAGGGCATTAATCACACATTTTGGGGGTTTGAGGATCCTCCAATTTCACCTAATTTTTGAACATTATTTTAGCCTTATTTTAGCCATATCTGTGTGCAGATATGTGCTGCACACAGATATGCTTCAGCCTAACATCAGCCTCTATTACATATTTTAAAACCAGTTAAAAAAAAACCCACATGCTTTCAGATTCAACATCGAATCTGAAACCATGACTTCAAGTAGAAAACATTTTACTTACTCTTCTGTTTTGCCTTTTTCACTTTCCTACAAAGCAAACACAAAATAGGCATTAATAAAGATGACTGACAGAGGTACCGAGTAGGGCTGAGCGATACAATGATAATAATCATTATCATGATAGAATTTCATACCGTACTGCAGTGTAATTTTCATATTATATTCATCAGTCATTGTCATTAGAGTTTATTTTGTTTACACAGTCCAATGAAATGCTTCAATGCTTGTTGTTTTACTAAATTGTAAGATTTTGTCATTGTAATTGTTTTATTGTTCTACCTCTAGATTTCAGAAATGTTCTCAATTTACTAGAATTTTCTGACCAAAAGGAGGGTTTAAAATGACATATTACCTCCTTTTCCATCCTTTCCATCTTGGTGGCTCTTACAACATTAAATCAAAATACATCAAATCAACAAAATGAGCATTAAATCATCAAATCAGAGACTACAGGTGTGTTTTTGTCTTTTATGAATAATTGGACCGTCTGGTTTCTTCAACTTTGACTCAAGGCTCAAAAATCAGCCTTTAAACCATAAAGAAATACTGATCTGACATTTATCGTGATGGTTTTCTCTATAGACTGATAGGAACATTTTGGTCATATCGCTGAGCACTAGTACCCAGTGTTACACACATTTATTTTACATTGTACATAAACATTATTGTATAGATTGTCAGGACATCATAGACCCTTTTCACAGCAGACATTTTGACACATTAAGGCAGAAAACACACAGGTGTAATCATTAATGATGACTGCATCCCTTTTGGTGTGTCAGTTTCAGGCCTCGGTACATGCTGGTTCAGTGACCAGCTGGTTTCATCAGGGCCGTGGTCAGACGTCTGTTACGATGCCCAGTGTCAGATCAGGTGACTGTGGAGTCAGAAACGTGTGTTGTGGCTGTGTGACATGTCAGACTACACATCACCGATGAATGCTGCGTCATGTAATTAAGGAGGTGCAACCGACTGACTAACGAAAAAAAAGTTTATCATATGATAACTTAAATGCACTGAGTGAATTTAAGTTCAGTCACGCAGTGTATGTGTCTACAGCTTTTACTGGATTTCAGATGAGCTGCACTTGTGTAGAGCACTTAAACATGCTGTCTTGGTTCAGATACAGCCTCTGTTTTATTATTGTATAACTTTCATAAGTGTAGCCACAGGTTTTAACCCTCAGCCACTGGCGTCCTAAGCTGTGTGTGTGAGACACTGGCAAAGAACTTCGATGGATGCAGATACACTTTGTGAAACTGTGCTGGGAAAAGCCTAAAATACAACTGTGGAGCTGTTCTGGGTCACATGAAGACGACGGTATGAGCTGTTAATCGTCCACACTGGAGGTAAAAATACTGATGTGTTCTCCGTGTTTCCAGCTGTGACAGCAGAGCTCTGTACTCCTATTGGTCAACATCACAGCAGAGTCTGAACCCACTGTGGGAAATTCAAACATACTAGACTTTCTGCCAGGACGTCTTGGCGCATCTCAACGTCCACTATGTCACACTACACGAGATAAAATGATCGACTGTTGCTCCCGATGCCCCTTTGCCGTTTCCCACACGAACCACCGCCGTACGTCCGGCGGACGGGGCTGGAATCGGGCTGATTTCGTGTAGCCTGACCACGGCCTAAATGGAACAGAGGCATTGTTAACGGTATCAGTCACACCTGTGCTTTGCCTCCTTTTTCAAAGACAAAATGTCTGCTGTGACAAAGGTCTATTATATAAGCCTAAACATTAATATGTATTGAATTAGAAGTGGACACTTACAGATCAACATTTTTCTGCTGCACAGCAGCAATCTTCTTGCTTGGTGCTAAACCCCTCATCTTTCCCTCAACATAATGGTCCCTGAAGAAGAAAAAAAACATGATCAATGAAAACGTTCAATCACAACTGTATCATGGCCACATTCAAGTCTAAGCTAGAGCTTTTTACTTAAGTACTGCCACAAGCTCTCTCTAATTCATGGTGAAAAAGAAACTGATAAAGCTCAAACCATGTTCTTTGATAAAGTTATTTGAGTGAAATTGATTAAATCAGTGTTAGTATAAAATCCTTGTCATCTATATACTCTTCTCAAACTTACTGATTAGCCTTTTGAAGCTCTTTTTGTTTTGCAAGGTTGCTGTCCACATATTTGAGTACTCTGCTTTCAGGAACCCATTCATCCCAGCTGGAAGAGAAAGAAAAAATATGTTGAAACGCCACCATATTGAAAATAAAAAGGTCTTGACTAGGGATGGGTATTGTTAGGATTTTATCGATACCGATACTTGTCAATACTCTTATCGATACTTCTCATCATAATTTTGTGCAAAATACAAAGATGTGACATGAAAAGATGGTCGTCATTGCCCCCCCAAAGTAAAGCATGTCTACATGATGGAATACATGATTGCACAGTCATAACTAAAAGTGCCTATTGTTTTGAGAAGATGGACACCAGTTACTGACTGTCTTCGTTAGGATTCTTGTACCTTTATTACCTACCTTGTACCTTAATTGCCGGTTAATGAGTAAATAAAAGGAATAAAGTTAAAAAACAATACTGTAACTGAAAACATGACATTAGATGAGAGACCAGTGCATGTTACCTATAGAGGTATCCATGATTTTGTACAGGCATAGTAACGGACACACAGCATCCCAATTACCATGGTGATTAACTTTCACTTTTGCCTGCGTGTGTTGTTTTGCTGCTCTGCTTCATTTCATGGATATATTAACATTATATTCTGTCAATGTCATCTTTTTGTTCCATGAAGTTATCAGTTCTATAGCGTATAGCGTAGTTTTTTTCACTCGTGAGAAAATGGATGTGTTCCAGAACTGAGAGCTGCATCAAACGGACCAGTTTCTGTCATTGTATTAAACACACAGACTCACACAGAACACATGTTGGCTTCATAACTTACTGCTGATTATCTGATGTCAGGTTTATCTGGGGAAATAATGTTGATGTTATTCAGAAAGCGAGCATTAATAATGTTACCGAGTTTGTTTGCTAGCTGCTAAACTCACTGTAAAAGTAAACGTTGGGAGATGCGGTTGTTGAGCTGGTTCAGGGTCTGGTTCTGACAGTGTGGGTTCTGTTTAAACACCGGCGGTGATGTGTTTGCGCGTGTGTGGATAACGTAAAATGTCGTTTGTGTGCTTAGTTTCATTTTCATCGCTGTGCATTGTAACTTAGCAGCATGTCCCAAATTCGGCTCCAAATTAATTTACATCTTCTACATGGTTAACTGAGACTCTGCTCACCACAATATTTTCGTCTCATTATAAGACTATGGCGAAACAAAACAGATTATGGCGGGGCGCCACAACGTGAATACGGATAGTGGTACCATTTGTCCTGAAATTTATCGGTACTGACCCAATTAGGTGCCGGTACCAAAAATTACCGGTATTCAGTACTCATCCCTAGTCTTGACATCACGTCACAAGAAAAAAGCACAGACAAATGGTTACAGTGAAGTGGAGCTTACTTTTTGTTCCATCCGCTGTAATGAATGAAGTATTTGATCTGCTTATCCTTTATGTTGATCTTTACACACTGTAAAACACAAAAGCACACATGCCTGCATCAACGGTTGGATTCCATTTGTTTAGCTGTTAATAATCAACTAATTGCAGATGTAAAGTATTGAAACAAACCTTTGCCTCATAGAGCAATGGCCCATGAAAGCACAGGACTCTTTCACCTGAGACGACACAAAGAACAAGAATAATCGTTACTGCGATATTTCGATTTTTTGTTATAGACATTTTTCTTTTGTCGTTAGGGTTTATTTTGCTCACATTCTCAGTTAAAACACATCCTAATGTTTCAATGCTTTGTTGCTTCATGTTGTTTTTGTCTTGTCTCATTTTCTATATTTGAATTTAAACAGGGCCACAACTAATGATCATCGTCAATTAATCTGCTGATTATTTTCCTGATTATTTGGTCTATAAAATGTCAGAAAATGGTGACAAATATCAATCAGGTTCCCAAAAAGACATCCTCATTTGTCTTGGTTGGTCCACAAACCAAAGACATTCAGTTTACTCACATTTAAGAAGCTGGAATCAGTGAATTTCCACTTTTCATTTCATTAGCGATTCAAAGAGCGATCAAAATAATCGATTAATCACTGCAGCTGTGAATTTAAATTTCAAAATATTACATCAAAACAAAGAAAATGAAATAAATAAGCACTAAGTCACAAAATCAGGGACTACTGCTGTGTTTTAGTCATTTTAGTGTGTATTTTATGTCGTACCATGTTGTGACATGGTTTGTGTTTTCTTGAATAAAAACTCAGATTGTTGACTTGACTAGATCAAAATAAGTGTTTTCATCTTGTTTCGTCTTTTATGAATGATTTGAAACCACAAACCACCTGGTTTCCGGTTTCTTCAACTTTCACTCAGGACCAAAAGTCCGCCTTTAAACTGACGAGGAATAATGATGACATTTATCGTGATAATGATCGATATATTAGCTGATATAAACATTTTTATCTGATAACATTTTTGGCCAACTGTGAGGGGGGAAACACACACTGTGACCTAAAAGAGCTCGATATGTTCAAGTGAAGTGATGGTTTAAACTTCCTTTAAAGTTCACAGGTACATTGGGCTCGAATACGTTCACAAATCATATGTTTTCGGCGGGTCTTTTGTGTGTCTGACTGAAAAAGGCAGGTTTTACAAACAAGCTAGCTGACCGTTAGCCTCACGTTAACGTCTCATTAATCCCTTTGTTTGAGTTGATAAGATTTAATGTGTATCACATGGGTTTGTTGAGACACACGGCCGTTCAAATACTGGTTTTGATAAAGTCTCTTTAGCTGTGTCTGCCTCCCTGGAGACCACTATTGTCGAGCTACAGCAGCAGCAGCACCAACAACAACAACAACAAACCCGCCCCCCTTCCAGCCCGCTCACAGGACTCATCCGTCCTGTTTTTCTGTACCGACCTTCTGTAAATTTAGGTTTAGGGTCCTGTTTTGGCGCCATTCACAGACTCAGCTGATCGGATCTCTGAATGATCAAATTCGTGCATTGCCAGAGTCCATTTCTTCCAGCCACAAACACCTCCGACATCGGAGCCAAAGCGACGGAGAAGCCGAGGAAGGCCTGCCTCCTGGTCACGTGACCGCGGTGAAGCGGTGAAGCTGTGGTGCGTTCAGGCGCTCCTCCCGAAGCTCGTACAAATAGACATCCACCGTCCTCATTAACCTATTCTTTTTAATGGTTTTTCCTCCATAAAATAAACCGGGTAAACATGATTTAAATGAAACAATACAAGGTACACTTTTGGACACGTTGCCTTAAAGCAGGGGTGGGCAATATTTTACTCCAGAGGCCCACACTGATTTAAATAAAGTAAGCACAGGGGCTCACATTGAAAACACATGCTAAATTATGAAAACAACAGATTTTTCAGCTCAGAAAACCAAACAAGGTTGACCTTTTTCTGCTGAGGTTCCTCTTAAATGAAGTATTGACTTTTAAATGAGCTTACATGTTGGCAATCGCCTGACATGCACCACTGCACATCACTGAAGAAACACATATGCTGTAAATATGGACAGTTTAAAAATGTACCATCCGAGAAAGGCTTGCTCTATTTGTTCAGACATGTAGCTAAGTTTTGTTGTTGATTCTTGGATGATCCACTCATTTGTAAAAGTATTCTGCCTTTAAATTAAGTTGGAAGACAATCTCAGAGCTTTTTCCTCCTCTTTCCCTTATATTCCTTTCATGATGTGTTGCCATTTTATGTCATGCATAAACAAAATAAAGCCTAAAGACAAAAAAAATGTACATTGTGATAATCATCATTATCACTGTCCAATAAAACAAAACACATTTGCATTAAAAACACTGTCAATTTGGGAGATGATCACTTGCTGTGATTAACTCAGACTAATGAAGCCTGATTAATGTATGATTATATGAAGAAAACCTGTTTTAATGTACAAATGCCAGACTTGAAAAAGTGTAAACCTATTCTTTACATCCTTCTCCAGCATATAAGTGCATGTAGTATTTACACACTATAAACATGTTTCTAATCAGGTTTTTATGGAACACAAAACTTTTAGGACTAGTCTTTTGTTTCTCGTTGATCCAATTAAAATGTTATGCTTGTTAAAATACTTTGCTAATCCTGTTTAGTGAATTCAGAGGAGTCGTCAGACAACGGACTAAATAAAGATGGCATTTATGTGAAGTCACCACAGCAGGATTTGTTAGACTCGTCTGCCTCATGACCACGTTTTAAATGTCACAGATTTCCCACGAACCCACAACAGAGAGAGTTGCACAAGAATTTGAACATAGCATACTTTTGTTTGATTGTTTTTAGTCAAATGATTGTTTTGTGAATATCTCAGTATCTTACAGCCATCTTCATTAACCAGCATCATAATGAATCCACCTTTTAATATTAAGAAATGTACTTTACTCTTCAAACTATGTTTATCTGCAGGCGGTGGAAAGAAATTCAGTTCATGGACTTAGCCTGCGTTATTGATGACGGATGACATGAGAAAAGCCAAATATTTATTGTATAATGTCAAGAGGGACTCGAGGGAGGCCAAAAAATATCTTCAAGACATTTTAATCGCTTTCCACTCTTTATTAATGACTTCATAACGTGTTATTTCTCATAATATGAGAGGAGCAAAGACCACAGCTTTGCATGAATATCACCAGCAGATTAACATTTTGATGAACCTCATGTTATGTATATACTGTAGGTCTATATATAGACAGAGAGCTTGTTGTGCTTTCTGTCATTTTTGTTCTGGATCCGAGCGGTTCATCATCATTTGTGTAATTGGTGGCTTGTATGTTAATGTTGAAGGTTTTGACATTAAACAATGAACCAAATAAATGATGCAAAATGAAGCATAAATGAATACATTAATACAGAAACAGACAGAAAGCATTTTAACAATGATGACGTGACTAGGACTGTGTTGGAAATGGCCTAATACTGTCATGGTTTGTGTTTGTTTCCCTCTTTTATTTTGTTAGTTGACTTCCTTGTGTGTCCTCGTCTGTCTTACTTCCTGCCCGGTCCTCGTCTGTCTCACCTGTGTCTTGTTATCCCTATCGTCTGCCCTACCCCTGCTACACTTCTCTTCCTCTCTTCCCTTCAGTTTCTTTTAGCCACACCCTTTCTCCTGCAGCTTCTCTCCTTTTGGCCCAGTTTCCACCCACACTCACCTGTCCTCCATCAGCAATCACATAGTCTATATACCACTCACCTTCTCGTCAGTTTGTCGTCTCACCCACAGATGTTGGCTCCCTGTTTGTGGTTCCTGTCCTGCTAACCTGCCTGATCCCCTCGTTTCTTCCTTTTGAGTATATTGGATTTTTTCACCAGTTCTTGGACACCTTCAGTGTGCCATTTGGAAGTTCTATTCCTTGTTAATAAATCCCTCTTTGTTTGCCTGTCAGTGTCTGCATCTGGGTCCTGCTTTTGTAAATCCTAACAAATGCATACTAACATACTGATTCTGATTAAAAGGAGTACGTAGTATGTAGCAGGTGAAAAACCTGACAAGGATGCAGTCTGCCAAATATCCCTGGATGTAAACTGCAGTGGACACTTTTCTCAATATACTGCTTGAGCTACCTGAGTGATGTACTGCATCCCACAATGCATTATGGTCATCTCTTCTTCTTTTGTCTAATCTTGGGTTGCAATTTGTGTAATTAGTGCATTATCACCAGAGATGGGAGACTTGAGATACATGATTTGACTTAAGTTGCAGTTTACTTGAGACTTGACTCACACTGATGAAAGACCGGACTGGACTTGACTTAGGCTCAGTGTTGACCTGACTCGATTATTTATTTTTTTAAACATTTGTAATACAATCATTCATTCATCAGTCAATCATTGTGAAGCAGCAAACAATTGAAATAAGAGACAGAAGGAATGAAGAATGCAGCAGCCAATTATTACTATACTAATGTATCAATACTAAAATGAATCAGTATTTAGTGACATTAAAACCACTTGAATAGATGGAATGTTTTCATAGTTTGATGTAATAGTAATAACAGTGGAGGAAGAAATTAACAGATCGTTTACTTCAGTAAAAGTACTAATATGACACTGTGAAAATACTCCACCACAAGTAAGATTCAAAACTTATTTCATTTAAAGTAGGCTATAATCAGCCAAAGGTAGTTAAAGAATGAAAAGTCAAAGCAGTCACTGTGCAGTAAAATGCTTCCTATGTAAAAGAGTTAATTACAGGCTGCTGTTCAGTTTTTTAGCTTTGATGTGATATTTCTCTGTGAAGAAATGCACACAATGACTTCTGTTTTCACTTTGGAGCCATTTAGACCTATAGGTTTAATTTCACCATTGTTCATTTGGGATGGCTCAGCTTTTCGTGTAGGATAGACCATCAGAAGTTGGTTTGACTTGACTCGTCCCTTGCTTGACCTGAACAATGACTTGTCTTTTGTGTGGTTTTTAGAAGGGACTTGACTTTGACCACAGACACTTAGGACGAGCTTCAGACTTAAAGGTTAAAACTCGAGACTTACCTGTTCCTTGTACATGTGTGACTTATTACCACCACCTGCTCTGCTGGAGTTTGAACCGGAGTTCACTGTTTACACACATTAACCCTCCACATCTTCACTCTCCGTTGTCTTTTCAGTTGCTGATCAGTAGTGAAGTGGTGAAATGATAACTTGTCAATTCCATGAGTAGAACACAGCAGTATGACATGCAGATCCCTTTGTTGGCAATATTGAAGCTTCCACCCTGAGGAAAATGGCTGCCATGTGAACATATTCATACAAATGACTATTTGCAGCGAAAAATAGCATAGTTTGAAACACTGAAACGAGCTAATAAGCAAGTTACTGCCATGCAGAGACTGCCACCAGCAACTAACATCTCATTTATATCAAATGATTTCACTGAGATTTTGAGGTTAAAAACAGAACGTAAACTTCATGGTGAGAAGCTTCGTGGTCATGTGACTTTGTAGTAACGGCATTAACCCAGTAAACACAGCCCAGGCGTGTCATCTTCTATGGTGACATTTCACTTTATTTGTTGTAGATTCGGTTAATAAGTAGATATAATTGTACGATGCATCAACAGCTCTATTTGCCTGTAACTAGGGTTTATAAGTGCTGTTTGACATTTAGAGTGTTTTGTTTCTCAGGTGTGGGCTGAGGTGAAACCTGATTAGTGCTCAGTCCTTTTAACAACGGTTTTCTTCTAAATGTCACCACTGTGATGAGTCCCTCCATAACCAGAAGCTGACCTTTCAGGACTTCACATCCTCCTGATTAACAAACTAATGGCCCTGAAGTGACTCAACTAAAATATCAAAACATTAACATTTCTCAAGGCTCAGTAGAAAGCTGAAATACAGTGGTGCTTGTAAGCTAGTGTTTAGCATTAGCTCAGCCATCACTCCACCCTGTGTGTCAAACGGTGAGCATCCTAGGTTTTAACGTCACTGTGTTGTGGACACTGGAACGTAGTAAATACAAACAAGCTGACCAGGATTGTGAAGACAACAGGGAAGACAGTAGGAACCAATGATGACCTTTACAGCACAGTTGTACCCAGGAAAACCTGTCAATTACCAACAACAACACACTTCCCCTCCACGCTGAGTTTGAGCTGCTCCCTTCAGGACGATGCTACAGAATAACTCCAGAAAGGAAAAAACTCTAGAACACAACTAAAGTTGTCAACCGGCTACAGTAAATATGGGAGTGTAATCTGTATACCCTGGGTATGAATGTACTGTTTTAATATAGATCTTTGTATTGTAACAGTGTGAAGTTAGTATTTTTATTTTTTGATATGATTTTACTTCTGAGACCAAAGACAATTCTGTCTCCAATCGACAAAGATGATTTGATTCTATTCTACTCTCCAAGAAGAACGCTGCTGCTACAGTTTGTTAAATGCCACCCTGATGAGCCAGGACGCGAGCAGAGGAATGATCTATGGGCGGAGGAGACCAGAATAGAACTTTCTGACTTATATGAGATCCAGATTTTGACATATTCAAAGTTTTGACATATTCTTTTAATTCCACGAGTTTTACTCTACCTTTTGAGTCTTAATCTTCAAGTTGATTTTTTTTTTTTATATTATGAAGACCTATATTTTGCCCTCGTAAGGAGAAGTCTCATCAAGCGACCACCCCCCCACATTACATAAGTAATACATGTGCATCGAGTGCATCATTTTGCTCGTTTTACAATCTGTCCCTGGTCTAAGTCTGTTCCAATTATCAAATAAGCAAAAATGTCAACCTAAAGATAGAATATTAAGCAGGTATAGTCTGGTATCTCCTGACAGACAGGGTGTTAGTTATATCTGACATAATAGACCTTGTTCTCAGCAGACATTTTGACTTGTTAAGGCAGAAAACACAGGTGTAACTGGCATTGTTAAAAATGGCTGCATCTCATTTAGGTTGATCCGTTTAAAACCTGAAAGGTGTGCATGCTGGTTCACTTGAAGGCCTCCTGAGGCAACTAAATGGAAAAGGGCCATTGTTAATTTTACCAAGAACACCTCTTATAACACCCATACAACACCTATGGGGACAATAATAACAGAATCCAAAATGTCAGAATGACAGAATCTCATGTTTATGAGCATAACGGTCAGATTTGGATGGATGTTAACATAGCTCAGAGTTCGTGATTTAGATTTTTGCAAATGTTCTTTCCTCTGTCTTTCCCAGGCGGGATTAACATAAACCATGGTAAAATTATATGATATTTTGCCTGAAAGTTTCCTTTGGGTCAAGGAAAAGGAACAGATTGATATTCAGTTCAGAAATGATGCACACTAATTACTCACCCAGCTTTAACCTTAACTTTAAAACCAAATCTGAACCCTCCAAAAAAGCCATTTAAAGTTGTTTGGAGCAGCTTAAAAAACTACATTTGTCCACAGAACTATGTGAAGACCTGCACATTCACATTCATTTTTGTATGAGTGATTATACATTAAATATGTTATATTTAACTTGACCCAAAAAAAAATTAAGAATTTAAAACCATGTTAAACAATCCAATACATTTGGGAAACACTGCTTCATGTACATATTTGACCTTTTTATCGACCTGTTTAAATAGATGATGTTCCTAATTGGTGGTGATGTTGAAATGCTCCTGATTCCTAACTTGAATTAAATTCAGTTCATTTCAATTCACTTCCACTCCCGTCAGTGTAGTTCAATGCAGACCCGCGCTGTTCCCGTCCTGTCACACAGGAGCAGAGTCTGCTTTCTGATGTGTATGTGTCCACATGACAGCCAGCTGAGAGCGCACGTGGGTCGCCCACTTGTCACTTCACTTGATCAAGACTTTGTGCACGTGATTTACATCGCGCCTCTGGAGCCACTTTTATTAATGAGGCGCTGAAAGTGTAAAGTGGGTGGAATGACGAGTCAGCAGGTGTTTTTACATTTTATCACCTCTGAACAGTCAGTTTCTAAAATGAAGATGGGAAAATGTGACTCCTGTAACAACTTGAGCACAGATTTATTATCGCACACAGTGGATACAGATACTATTTACAAGAATAATTATTGTATCGTCAATTCATTGTTTATTATTTTCTCACATTTTTAATTTTTTGGGGATCTGTACCTTACTTCCGCCGTGATGAGAAATGTATATCCAGGATTGTCTATTAAAAGAAAATGACACCGGTTACATTATTTTCCAAGATCGCTGATGGATGCGCACAGCTCTCTTGCTTTTCCTCCGTTGAATGGCAAACCAAGCGCACTAATGCCTACAGTTTGAACCTGCGAAATTACACACACAGTCAGTTACATTGCGGACTACTGATACATCACTCATAATGTTTCATTGACAGTAAATGCCACAATATTTTCAACACAAATGACTCGTGTTTAGCCCTAAATACGCCGGCGTGGACTCGCTATAGAAGCAAGCCACATTACGCACGCTCTTACACACAAAACGCACAGATGAAAGTCACATTTTTTCGGAGCACAATCGAGTTTGTCATTTTAAAGTCACGTCACTGGTCTTCATTGTGCGTTCAGGATGTTATGTCTGTTCGGAACAGGCATTTCTGCCGTGCGCGCCCGGTGCGTCCTGGTTAAAGTCTGTTGACACCTTTCTCGGCCTCATTCACAAAGCCTCAAAACGCTACCCTCTGTGCATGAGACTCCTCAGCTTATTCCTGAACTCCTTTCTCATGAGGCAGTAAATGATCGGGTTCAGGCAGCTGTTGGTGTGCGCCAGGCACACGGTCAGTGGGAACACATAAGTGTGGACTATGTAGTACGCCTTGTCCCAGTTGGCGGCGTTCAGTTTGACCAGTACACTCCACAGAGTGATGGCATGGTTCGGCATCCAGCACAAAAAGAAGGACAGTACGACTATGGTGATAGATCTTGTAACTTGGGATCTCCGTTTCGGGTTGCTTGTTTTCATACTCCTGTTGCGAATGAAACGGAAAAGCATGATGTAGCTGATGGACACGATGGACATTGGCAGCACAAACCCGACAAGTATTTTCTGTATGTGGTAAACTGCTAACCAGTACTGTCCGCCAGGAAACCTCAGTAAACACAGGTTTTCTCCAGTTACGTTGCTGACTGTTGAGAAAATCGGCGTTGGCGCAGTCGCCACAGACGCTAGAGTCCAGATAATTGCGCACAGCCATTTGGCAGAACAGGACTTCTGCACGGTGCTTTTGTTCAGAGACGAGGCAACAGACCAGTACCGGGTCACACTCATGGCAGTCAGAAAAAACACGCTGGCGTACATGTTCATCACAGTGACGGACAGGATGATTTTGCACATGGCGTCTCCAAACGGCCAGCTGAAGTCCCGCGCGGTGTCCACGGCCCAGAAGGGCAGCGTGAGCACGAACTGCAGGTCTGTCACCGCCAAGTTGAGCACGAAGAAGTTCACTCTGGACTTCTCCCTCTCTTGTTTGACCCTGATGAAAAACAGGACCAGCAGATTGCCCATGAGTCCCACAGCGCAGACCACAGAGTAAATGAGACAAATGAGGAACCTGAGGAGAGGGCTCCCGTCCGCCGACACGTCGATGTCCTCCAAGTTACTGAAGCGGTCCAGCCCGATCACAGACCAATTTAAGATGTCGTTCTCATATTCTTCATTCATTTTGTCTGCATATTACGCACTCCCCTCACCTGGAGACGATCTGGGCGCCACTGTGCAGATAAAAGCTTTAATTTCTGTCCACATCAAGCCGAGAGATAAGTGACAAACACATGATGCCATCCAAATTCCTTGTCTTTATTTCCCCTCCTGGCCTGTCTTCTTCTCTCCAAGACGTATCCAACATCACTGTTCTCAGCTCTGACATTGTGACAGGAATGTCCCACATGTCTCACCCTCCTTATCCACCCATAATGCGTGCAGTAACGGGGGTGGAGTGAGCTACTCATCTGCCGACACTGCTTGATGCCTTCAGTCTTGTGCGTAACAGGGTCTCATCGGGGAGGTGTTGCCATTCTGAAGCTACTCCGTATTTAAATCCAAAAATAAAAACCGAAATTAAAAATGACAAACAGTCGTGTTAAGTATAGTTTGTGTGTGAGCCAGTTAAGGTGTTGGCTGGACTTGGAAAAATCATGCGTAATTTGCATCAGGTCAGAAAAGAAATTGGCCAAATGAACTCTCTGGTGCTATCTAGTGTTCACTTTTAGGTATGAACAAGTCTGTCAAATATGGCCTTCAATTACAGTTTATCACAATTGCTAACACACATCTTTGGAAAGATGCACCCTTTTTTATCAGAAGTGTACACACAAAACCAAAACTTCAAACCACTTTCACAAAACCATTTTACCTGCACTCAAAAAGCACACAGTGCTTTCAGATGACACACACAGCCAGTCAACATGTAGACACTACAGAGCAGTCAGTACACATTACACTGCAAAAATTACATACTGTAAATACATTCAGCATTTCATAAAAGGCCAAAGAAAACTATAAATGAAAAGCACATTATTGTAAAACCCTCCAAAATCTGGTACATCTTCAAACTCAAATTGATGATAGATTGATTCTGCCTCGGCATCGTGTCTTTGTGCAGCATCTGGGACAGAAGACTTCCACTCTGGCACGTTGGCACAATTATGTTCCTGCTTCTGCTTCTTCTCTTTGCCAGATTGAACCCGAGCCTCATCTACAAAAATATATTCATGGGGTCTTTCCATGGAATCCAATTCAAACACACTCTATATGTATAAAAAAGAAATAGAAGAAAAGGTAGTTTAGTAAGTGAAGCAGAAAGAGTAACTTCTGCATTAGTGTATTTGATTTGACTCCTGATTTACATACATTATAATAGTGCAATGTACAGTAACAGGAGGCTGGTATGGACATTCGCTTGCTCATAACTCTTTCACCCTTTTCGAGTTGCGCTCTGTACACTTGCTTCATGTGAATCTTGTTGCGCTGCAATTGTAGAAAGGCTGACACTCTCACAAGTCTGCTGTATTTCTTGCAGTTGAATAACACCGTTTTAAAGGACCATACCAACGATGAGTATCTCTTGCTGTTGGGAGAACATAGTGTGTTCAATTTTGAGTTGTTGGCGTCTAATACATGACAACAGTGCTGTATTTGTGTTTAACTTCTGCAGCCTGTGTTCACCATTTTGCAGCTCATGTGCATCACGGTGTGAAATGTGTGTGTAGAGTTTTGCAAAAAGTGTCCTACAGATTTCCAAATTGTGCCAAAAGAGTGATTATTTGATAAATGGGTTTACACTACTCAGTAGTTGGTTCAGTGAATGGGGTTTAGTGTTTTAGCAATTCAGAAGAACTGTAACGCAAAGATCCAGACAGAGACAGAAGTAACAGAATGCATTTATTACATCTAAACTTTTCTACATAAACGGGTAACATTCAATAAGTAAACAATTTCTTCCAATGCAGGTAATAAATATTTTTTTTCACTTGGTATATTTGTACAAACTGACAAGGGTCTACTGTACACCGTCTTCTCCTCGAAAAGCCTTTTTACGATTTTTCTCGAGCTGTTATTTAAACAGAACCTGTGAATTTTTAAGGCAGTGAGTGCACGTTAACTTGAGTCAACTTGACTTTGAGATTATTTCAGTTGTTTGAGACTCTTTATTGGCCACAGTCCTTTTTTTATAGTACAGCTTTCATTTTCTAAAAAATATATAAATTAATTTATTCTCTCGCTCCGGACTGACACACAAAAAGCATACAAACGGACATCAAACACCCACATTTGGATCTGAATGATCAGTTTTCAGGTTTTCACACAGACATATTATACATATTGTTGACTGTTCCCTTTCATCTTAGGAGGAGACACTGAAAAAGTTGCTTGTTAAAGTTGCGTGTGGAGCTTTTTCTACAGTTAATTTCTACAGATAATAGTGGCCTTACTCCATTCACTTTTTTCTGTGTGGACAGCGGCTTCGGACCAGTGTCCATCACTTTGACTGCTGCACAGAATGCAGTTACAAGCCTGTGTGAAATGAGTTTTAAGTTGGACTGAGATGCCAACAATCTGTGCTTATCCATCCCAGCATGCAATGTGACATTTTCAAACAAAAACAAAAAAGAGCCTATTTTCTGGAGAATGACAGCGAGAGAAAGAAACCTATAATGGCTGTCTCTCCTTTAGAAAACTAACAATGTGGACCACAGGATGAAGCTGTGGGCGTTATGAAAAAGCTTTGACTCCTCAGTCATCCCGTGTAAAACCCGGTATGTAAGCACTTCAACAGAAACACATTCAACACTGTCTGCTTTCCCACTTCTTTTGTAATCACCACATGGACGGTATGTGGACGATCACAATCGGATGCACCGTCTCGTTAAAGTTTGAGGACATGAAAAGAGGCTTCAATAAATTAAATGTGATCAAAGCGTTCAACTACGTCGAGTTTACAAATACTGCCGACTGCTATTCAAACTAACAAAAAAGGACCTTCAGCTCTATCGTGAATGCGCCAACTAAGACGAGACCGCGTGAGAAAACGCACTGCTGGCAAATAATAATAAAAATGCATATTAAATAAAATCATGTCACAACAACTCCAGGGAGGCAGTGGATCACATGCTCGCTCATGGAAATAAAACAACTGTAAAAATATAATATATAGAAATAAGAATATAAAATAAATAAAATACTGCACAACACAGGAAATACACAAGACTTGTCCCAGCAAATGATTATGTTAGTTTGAGAGCTGGGGTTGTTTCCCAAGAGAAAGAGTACGGAATAGAGTTGAAATTGTTGAGATAAAAGGAGGGGAAGGGAGGGCGGGTTGTCTACAATCTCCCATTTTGATGCTGAAGGTCAGGAGAGGGGATGTAAAGTAATGGGGGTGGCTGCCAGAAGCTCTTATCTCATCGTAGTTGAACTAATCAGGCTCTGAAGTGAGCTCGCTGTGTCGGACATCTGGGAGGGGAAATGTTGAGGAGAGAGGACAGAGAGAGAGTGAAAAATTTAAAAGGACACAGAGGCAGGCGGGGCAGGAGGAGGGTCGAAATGTGAGCTTGAAAAACAAGACGACGACCAAAAGCATCCGACATCAAAAAATGTACGATACATTCACGAACAAACCCTACGTCTCTGAGGTATCCTAAACCTTCCACGTCACACGCCGACTCGATCCTGGGTTTTGAAGTTCCAGACGGGTGGTGTTATTTTGTGTCCAGTAAGTATATG
The DNA here is from genome assembly GCA_037367275.1 of Coranthus polyacanthus. NCBI lineage: Eukaryota > Metazoa > Chordata > Actinopteri > Kurtiformes > Apogonidae > Coranthus > Coranthus polyacanthus. The sequence continues at coordinate 9,912,591 of JAPQRN010000018.1, forward strand.
CTGAGATCCCCCTCTATCATTGTGGCACTCACTTAGTCTGCTTAGATTTTTTTTTCTCCACAACACATTTCTCAAAGGTAAGTCGACCTTGAGGACATCAGTTTAAACAGGGTTCCATACTTTTCCAGAGTCAAACATCTAGATTTTTCATCCGTGTGCAAATACATAATTTTAAAATCCAACTGTTAAAGGTTCAATATGTAAGATTTGCGTGTGATTTAGTGAAGCTTGTATTGGAGTTTTGTTTTGTGCTGGGAGCCGGTTGTTCAAACATATTTGAAGCAAACTTTTGAAAAGTTGCACAAAATAAAAAAATGAAAATTACATGCATTTCCATAAATTGGTTTGTAGTGAATACACTAGGCTGCGTTGTGTCATGTCAGCAGGTGGCGCTGCAGGCTACAGGCTCTAATAAACAGAGTAGAAGACGCGGTTGTTTTCCATCTGAAATGGCTGTAATATCTGGAAGACACAGCAAACAGCTGAACAGTCACGTGTTTCTATTTGCATTTCGTCATTCGAAGGCAAAAACCATCTCAAACAATTTTGCTGTTTCCACGAACATTTTCTAATGCGAAAGTTCAAAATGTGCAGGAGCAGATGAGATGCAGCCGTTACGATTATTATTTCATATTGTGGTAATTATCTTTAATATATCACATTTTTTAGTCTTCAGAGTTTATTGTGTTTACACTGTCAAATAAAACACAAAATGTTTTGTTTTACTTGCATATTTTGATGTTGAACAAAGATTTTTTACCTCGTAATGTTTTGAATAGTCAACCTAAAAACACTAGATCACAAAATCAGAGGCTACAGGTGTGTTTTTGTATTGATACGTCTTTTTTTTTTTTTTTTACAAATAATTTAAAACCAAAAATAACTGTCACTCATCTTTCACTCAGGACCAAAAATCAGCCTTGAAAGAAA
>JAPQRN010000018.1:9948885-9997321 GCA_037367275.1 Coranthus polyacanthus
TATTTTTTTTTTTTTTTAAACCTCATTTGGTCTTGATTTTCAGACTTTCCAGTCTGATCCGAACCAAATGTGCAGGTGTGAAACTTGCCCCAGACCACTTTTCTTAAATAAAAGTGATATGTTTATTCCTTCAAAGTAGCATCTAGAGAAAAGTTTTTGTTTTGTTTGTTTGGGAAATTTAAAACCCTACCAGACATAAACAGTGTCACATAGAAAGAAGACATGTGACATTTTGTGTTTGTGTGACAAATGACAAATGAACTGATTTTCGTTTACTTGCCAAACAATTTGCCAGAATGTAAATCAAAAGGGAGGGATTTTAGTGTTTTTTCTTCTACGTAAATAAAGTAAATAATTTTACTTTTTAAATCTGAATAAATTTAGGTTGATTTCAGTCGTGTCCAGATGGTCGTACCACATGATATTTTGACAATTTAAATACAGAAACACAAAAATTACAAATAATTAATGGTTTTAGGTTATATATATATATATATATATATATATGGGGAATATATAAGACATCTTTTTATGCATTTAAAGTTGGAGTTGCAGTTGGAAAATGCAGGTGTAACGTCATTGACCCTTTTGTCATGTTTTCCTTCAATCTTAACACATTTGCTTTTCAATTATCTATTTTCATTTAAATCGTGATCTTTAATGATTTTCTCTCTAGATCAAGAACAGCAAAGAAAAATATAAATTCAATCTGGGACTACAATATTTAATATGCTACTGATGCAGGTTGTTAAATACATTAATTTTGGTGGAAAAACGATCTGTATATGACTTTGACTTTGGATATACAAGGATTTTCTCAGGGGTCTTTAATGCAGAATGTAACATGTTTATAAATGAAGCCTTTTGTAAAGTGCAGCCTAATTTGAATAAATAAAGTGTCTACTCAACGTCACAGAAAGAAGACCTAAAATTAATGACACTATTCACCAAATTGTAATTACTGTTATTAAGCACATTTCTGTCACTGTATCTAATCTAATTTCTGTTTAATGGTGCTTATTAGAATATAAACATGAATAAATCATTGGGACATTAATTTTAAGACTTGAGTGTAATTACTACAGCAGAGAAGACTGGAGGCTTCCATCAGTGAATCATGAAGCAGCTCCGTTCTCCTGAACACGACGCCTGAAAAGAACCTTTTCTCATCAGATAAAACAGCCAACGTGTCAATTAAATCTTAGGCTGCAAGGAAAGTGTCTGACATCTGTGGAGAAAAGGGTTTGTAAAGTTGTCATGATGAAAACAAACTTCTAACAGCAGAGAAACCTGTGATGATAAGCTCAACATCAATTCAGCAGATGTTTAAAGTATTAAAGTATGTTAAACATGACATGTGGAAAGAGAATGCAGAGACCTGCTGCATTTTACACTGTTACCGCTGCAGAGAAGATCGACGTATTGTGTTTGTGTGTGGCCGTCCGCAAAACATCAATATTTATAAAACTTTGAATGCATATTGAGTGAATATCTGGGAGACGTTTTCTCCTTTATTTACCTCGACTGCAGAAAGTACCAGGCCTTTATTTGTTGCAGGTTTCTATTAGAGTCAGGAACCGAAATCAGGGGAAAAAAACACCAAAACACTGTATTTTCAGAATGGACAAATCAAACACCGGCTCTAAGGTGAGTCTTTTGTGTTTTCTGTGGCCACTGTAGCAGAGGATGAGGTGAGAGGTATTCAGTTGGCTGCAATCTGCCACTTCACCACTAGATGTCATTATATCTTACACACTGAACCTTCCCACCATTTCACCTGTAAAGCTATGATTAGAGATGGTTTGTGTCTGGATATGGATAGTGGAACAAGCAACAGACTGAAACTAACTTGGGTTGATTTACAGTGAAGAAGTAGTGAACCAAACAGGACACAGACATACAGTACATGAGACAAAGTGACATATTTAAATATTTCAAAAAGAGGAGAAGATTTTTAAAACATGACGTTTTGCTTGTGACATATTGTTAAAAAAAAAAAAAGAAGCTTTCCCTTCCTCACAAACAGGGAAGACATTACAGAGATGAAAACCTATAATACTTGTGTCTGTGTTTTCTGCAGTTTATTATAGTGGCGGTGTGCAGCCTGGCCCAAAAAAAGCAGCACATAAGCAAATAATAGGAGAAATTCTCACAGTTTTATGAAATGTGATATTAAACACCAGGGAAAATGAGAACAGCTGCTGCGAAATGCAACACAAACAAATTGTATTTTTTTTGGGCTATTTAGAAATGAAACACATTATGACAACAGACCATAGACTGTATAAAACGTCACTCGTTGATTTTTGAGCTACTGTTTTGACACTTCAAGTTTGTGTTTTCCATCTTGGTTTTTAGGAACTAGAAGTAACTGTCTCAGGACAAAAGGATGGAGGATGGAAAATGGTAAACTTTGAGAAATATCTGTATAACAAAATCATTTGGTGGACTTGTTAACTTCTTAACCACAACTACAGTACAGCTGTCTGTCAGGAAAAAATACATTTTATCCAATAAACCGGAAGAAAACGTCTATGAAAATCTTACAAACAGAGGAATAATTTACAAAAGGGACACTTACTAGAGGATCCAAATAAAGCGAAGGAGAATGACTCCTAAAAAAAAATGCACTGACTTAGTATTTCTAGAGAGAATTCAATGGAAGCCTATGGGAGCCAGGGCTGTTTTGAAGTCAGCATCTAACAGCAGATAGATCAACGAACAACCAAACCTTAACAAGACTGGAAATGTAGAGACAAGCCAACATTAGATATTGATCTCACTTTAATGTCAGTTGAGGATAAAGGTAATGAAATACCTGTTAATTACACTTCACGCTAACAATTTTATTAGCGTGACTAACTGTATATAAAACAAGGGCTCCAGCTAATTATTCATTTTATTATTGTTTTTTTTAATCTAAGCATTTGTTTTTGTTATTGTTTTATGCATAAAATGTCAGAAAAAAAGCAAAAATGTTATAATTTCCCTCAGCCATATGTTATACGTTCAGATGTTTCACATTTAACATGCTACAACTTGTTACATTTTAACACTTTTGTTGCATTACAGTGATTTCTTTCCAAAGGTAGCAGCTGTGCCTTTTGTGTTACAAAATGATTAAGAGAAAGAACGGGATTACAGCATGTGTCTACGAGTACCTGCAAGTTTGCAAACAAATTCTACAATGCTGAGTTTGACGTTTAAAGTGAGTTAAAACGTAGTGCGCTGTGGCTCGGGGTTTAGTTGTGGTTTGAAGAAGAGAAGTGTGAGCTAAGCTACAGAGAATGTGCTCAGCTCTGTAGTCCGTCTTCAGCACAACAAAGCCCAGCTGGAGTCTATTAACTTGTTAGTGGCTTTGCTACTTTTTCTCTGTTTGGTATACCGCAGGCACACACGCAGGCACACACATACATGCACAAACCCAACATACACAAACAGTCAGAGGCGACGCAAGGACAAAAAGCCTTTCATCGTCACCAAATTCAAAAACTACTAGAACGATCTGCAACAAAAGGTCAGTTCTGGATGCTACACCCACCCACACACACTCGCACAACTGAAAACTTTCCAGAAGTGTTACTTCCTCTCGCCCTAACAGCAGTGATTACCCTTTATTATCTTCATAAGTGTGTATGCAGTTCTATATTGACAGGGCTCATTAAGGCATTCCAGTGTGCTTACAGGATTTCTAAGGCTGGCATTAAATTCTCCCAGTCTGGCAGCTGGCCCTGGTTTCCCTATCGATGTATATAACAGGCAATTCACGGCTTGGCTTAAAGCCATGTAGTTTTCCTGCCTAAGTCAGCGCATCATGAAACACATCAGGACAAATGTGTAACAATCACTGAAAGAATGGTGTTGTATGAGTTTGACATCAGCTATAGGAGCAACAAATGTTTACAGTTACAATCAGGGCTCGGGTCTGTCTAATCAGGTTCCTTGTGGCCGTGATGATGCACCAACTCAGACACAGCACAGAGGGAAAAAAAAACAAAAACGTATGCTGGCTTTGAGAGAGAGAAGCCATTTTGTGTAGCGTGTTTATAGTTGGGTGCAGTCAGCGCTGCTTTGTTGATGTTCATTTGTTGTGAGCAGGCCGAACTGTTTACAGTGAGATAAAAATGATTTTGCTTGGGATCATGCAGGGGTCAGGGATGAGCTGCTAAATCTCAGGTTGTGTTTTCACGTAGAGAGATGAGCTGTTTTACTGGATTGTGTTCTTCAGATGTTTGGGAACATTTCTACAGTAATCTGTTAAATTCAGCTGATAACGTACTGTATATGATAAGGTATCTGTACTGTCTCCCAGAGAAGACACGATGTTCAGAACACCTACCTAGTTCTGATAACTTGTGCTGGTTCAAGGACACTTCGGGAGGGGGAAAAATTACTGTTTTGAGAACATGAACCTCTGAATTATGAATGAAGTGACTGTATTAAAAAAGTCTATAATACAGGATACTTGCTGCATTATGACAAGGGGTTGATTTCCAAAACAGGTTTTGTTTTATATATATATATATACTTCCTTATTTGGACAAAAGTTAAATTAGTTGAACTGAGAAAACATTTGGACAGCAGCTTCTCACAGCAGCGGCGCTGAGCTTCACTTTCGTCGGCTAAAATCAGCCACAGATTAATATGCTATCAGCTGTTTCTAATTAATTATGCAACTGCTCAACAAAACTTTGGGCTGTTTTTGGTTAGTGTTTGCTCTGCAGGCTGCTGAATGTACTTCAAAGATTGTTTTGAGGTAATAGTGTCACTCTGTACTTTAACAGATGCCACCGAAAAAATGCCTTTGTCTCTACAAATAATCAGCTAATCGTGTGATATGTATTCATTGTAAATTTGAAGGAAATTGGTAGAAAAGTCATCAGTTATTTTAATGTATTAAATCATAGACTGTGTAAACAAACAACTCCTTAAAAGTGAGTCCAGAACATTTTAATTGCCTCCTAGTGATAAGCTGCAGGTCATTAAAAAAGTTCTTAAAGATGATTTCTTTCAAAGAGATTTCACTGTTCATTTGTGTCGTAGGTTTCATCTTTCTGATAAGTTTGTTGATGAGTTCTATCAAAACGTTGCTTGTAGGCTGCCAGCTTTACTGACCAAACACTGTCAAAATTGTGTCAGTTGTTCAAGAGAAGGAAAATCCAGCATCAGGTTCCTGTGTCTCTACTCTGAAAAATGCATCAGAGAAACAAGACGACAGCTCCTCTAAAAGCATTGTTTTACAGCTTCACCGTTACCATTATGTGCATCACACACTGTGTGAAGAGCAACAAAACAGCCTAATGATCATCATCATAATCATAATGATAAATTATTTAAATTTCAGATGAAACACAACTGCAATAGACGCCATTACCATTATAGGCAACACAAGATACATTTACACACAAAGCAATGTTTCATGTCCATATACGTAAAGTCACTGGTAATGGATCTATTACCGGACTTCTGCACAGGATACTGAGGTTTGACTCCCACATGACGCGTTTTTTTTTGTTTGTTTTTTTAAATGTCTGGACCAAAGCTACTTGTTTAGGTTTAGGCATGAAAACTACTATTAGGTTTAGGTTTGTGGTTAAAAGATCATGGTTTAGGATAAAATACACCCTTTCAGAACATTAACTGTGTGTTAGAAAGACTTTCTGCCAGAAGGCTTTGCAATTTGTTATATTACATACCATACAGTAGTAGCCTGCACAACACCTGGGTGTAAAGAAATAGCATGGCTGGCCTTTCCTATGGCTGTTACATTTCTGTTTTACTTATTTGTAACATTAATAATGAAAATCCATTTCTTACACTTCCAAATGTTTGTTATTATTGTTTTTATCTTTTGGATGGTCATCAGCAGCTCTGTTATTTTAGCTTCACTTTTGTAGTGTAAGAAGACATGGTATGGTCCATTTCTATGTATCTGATGCACTTAATTAACATTTCTATTCCTTTTGTAAAGCTGTAAACACCGAAAACTAAACCCAATTACATTCACTAGCATTCACATGGATTTGATTTACAATCAATAAACTACCATCTACCATCTACTCCCACCCCTTATTACTGCAGATGATAGAGAAAATAATCAAAATAAATGAAGTGTGTGAAGTGTTTGGGGAACAGAGGTGGACTGTGGCATTTGTGAACGATGTGAGGTTTACGGTTGCCTAGATACGTACAATGAGGTGGGGGCGGGGTGCCGCGGTTGATTAGATCTATTTAACATACAGTATAATCCCACACTATGAATCTCAAATCCTGTTTTCTCTATTGATTAATTCATTTAAACTGATTGTACTTTAACATCTACTTCCTGTAGATGATTCTTAATAACATCTTTTTCCAGAGAAGAAAAGGTACGACTGCTCCTGTAGCAAAGTCTTTTAATGGGAAACATTAAAACATAAATAATTCACTTGGAAACTTGTCAAACTGAACACACATTTACACTGTACTAGAAGTGAGTGTATGTGAAGGATTGCAGCTGGTTTTATGTTATGAAATGACTGCTTTGGGAGGCGTGTGTGCTGTGTAATGAACGTTGGTGTGATTTTCAGCCTAAAGCGTTGGTGACTGTGGTGCAGATGCAGTTGTTAGTCTCTCCAACATTGTGGTACAATAGTAAACCTATGCTTTAGAGCCAGAATCAGTTTGTCTCATTTAAAACACTGTCAGTCCCACATTGTACAGTTAAATGTGAACCAACAGATTACTGGTGTTTTTTTTTCTTTCTTTTTAACATTACTGGCAACACATTTTGAAGATTTTTTTAAGAGTGCTAAAAACAATATTTGTACATTTCAATTCATTTATTCATTCTGTGTCAAATTCTACTGGAACCTAATGGACAACTTTAATCAACATGATATATAGAACATAGTTAGTTACGTAAATAGCACCATGGATATATTAATTAGAAAAAAGTTTCATTCCAACATCATTTATATAACAAGTAGCTGATGTCAAATTTCTAGATAGAAATTGTGGAGTTACAGAAAGTAAAACATTTTTAAACAATAAAAAAATCATGACTAAAGGACCCTAAAATGTAAACTATGCTCCCGCTGCAGAAAAGCAACATGTTGTGTAAAGTTCGTATCATGAATCATTAATACAATGTACGTGCCAGGCAGATGGCATCGTCCTAATTAAACTAAGGTATTAGCGCCACTGACAGAATGTAAAACTGAATATGGATAGGATTTTTTTAATTCACTGGGCCACAATGAAAACACTGAAAACTAGAAGGGCTTAAAAGGGCTCGTTCCACATTATTATTTAACCACAAAAAAACTACAAATTATGACCCATGTTTTCCTCTTTTTGTCAGTTGGTGACTAGGGTTTGTTTAACCAAAGCTGATCGAACTAAAGAAGGAAGATTTCAAACTCTGCCGTTTCACCATTGATGAAAACATAACAGTTAAACTGTACTTAGTGAGCTTGGCTACTTTTAAACTTTGGTTTTGATGACATAAGAGACTAAAAGTGCTTGTGTGTTCGGCTCCATGTCAAACTGTAGAGCTGCTGGAAATGAAAACACCTCCAACTCTTATTTGTCTCACAAAACAATCGTTTTGGTGTCGTCATAATTTGCTAGTCTATGGATAAGATGTTAAAAATCTTCACAGATGTCTTCTGATTGTTATGGAACCAAATGTGTTCCCTGTGTTCATGGAACTGATCCCATAGGACTCCATTCCAACAGAACAGCCTCTAGTCTCCCTTCGAAGACCCCGAGGCTGTGACATGTTTACAGCTAGAGATTGGAATCTTCCCTCTTTAGTTATAAAACGAACAAAATGATCATTTTGTGAAACAACTGACAGTTTAAGGTGTTTTAACCTTCAGCAGCTCAACAGTCTGATGTGTAGCCGAACACACATGCACTTTTATCACGTCACATGAACTTCACAGGAAGGGATTTTCTACAGAGTAAGCACTGTTACAAACACTGTCAAAATGCCTATAGCAGTTTTTTTTACCTTGACGGTACTCAAAGTGCTTTACAATGTGTCACATTAACCCACTCAAACACACAAATGTTCTCATAACCATACACTGGTGAAAATGTCACTGGGAGCAACTTGGGGTTCCGTGTCTTGCCCAAGGACACATCAACATGTGGACAACCTTCCAATTTGTGGATGACCCGCTTTGCCCCATTATGCTGTTTATGGCTGCTCTAATGGATCTAACCGACAAACCGCGAGGAGCTTTGATTGAGTACCAAAAGTTGTTGTACTGTACATAGGAGAAAGCGAACTGCTTCACTTCTGCTTCTTCTCATTATTTATTGTTTATCTGCAAAAGTTGTCAAACCAGGTTAGAGGTACTAAAGTGTAACACCTAGTGGTAAAATTCAGTATACTGGTTTGGTCTGGTGTTTGGCATCGCATCAAACCGGTTTGAATATTTTTACACCGGTCCAACCCTACTATTGACAGAATGAACCTGATGGTTTTTTCCAAGATTCAAAAAGTTCAATCATAGAGCAATTCATTTTTACAGGAAGCAGTGATCAACATTCACATATTAAATATTTGACAACACGACTTCCTATGAATGTCAGTGATCTCCATATGTAACTACCTATTACACACGACACACTCATCAGATGCAAAACAGGCGAGTGTTGTTTTTCTGAAGAAATGGTGATTAAATTATGTATAATGCATGTGCACTACAATGATATCCATAATGAGCAGAGAGGCATAGTTCTCCGCAGAGGGCAGATAATGTTAGAGACGAAACTGGAGTTTAAGCAGTAAGGTCGCCATGGTAATGGTAGACTAGCAGTAGACACTGTTGACCAGTTTGTCCTGTAAGGATGGCAGAGTTAAAGTGTGAGTCGAGAGTAACCTTTATCCCACAAACTGATAAGACTCGGTGGACAGAGTGTAGTGAGGGAGGGGGAGGGATAATGACAAAGAGAGAGGACGACAGGGTGAGTGAGATAATAATCGTGTTTACATGCACACAAGAAACAAGCTTACAGCGAGAGAAAAGGTTGGATGCACTGCAATATTCCAGTTACTTTAAAACCTGACTTTACATGCACCTGGTCAATAATCAGATGCATCCCCAACAATTCAACCATATTTGTGAACATAGGTTTAGACATTTTAAGGTTAATAGTGATACAGTCTCCTGCAGATTAGAGAAGTTTTAACATCTGGAGAAATCACACTGAGACACTGTTTTCTTTTTATTTTGCACAGTTGTACACGGAACAAACACTTCTTAAATCAAGCCTGATTATGATGTACCTACTTATTGTATCTGGCTTCTATCTATTTACCTACAGTGAGGGATGTGTGATATGATGATATGTGTTAGAGACAGACCAATTCATCATTTTGGCAACCTATCGGCATTTGAAGAACTTGGCTTTGATAGTGGCTGATAGTTGATATCAGGCTTCTCAAGTGGAATCACTGACTTTGAGAGAAAATAGAAGCTCAGAAACTAAGAAATCACAGCTAGAATCACCTAAATTTGTGTGGTTAGTTTGATGTTCAGTGAGAGGGACTTATTTATAGAGAGATTTATTTATTGACTGATGTATTACTTTGACTTAGATGTTTAGTTCTACAGTTATCCAGTTTCACCTCACCTCGACTTGACTTCACTTGGCTCAGTTTTGGCATTTCCACTGCAGGTATAGTACTCCTTCAGTGCAGCTCGTCGTCATAGTGACGCTGCGTAAACTATTGTGACGGCATCTTCAGCGTGACTGCGGCTACGGGCGAGGCAACAAAGGAGGATGAAAATTAAAACCATAAGTTATAATTTCCAAAATAAAGTGAAAAAGGCTGTTCTTTATTTTTTATGTCTCTGTGTTGAAAATCACACACTTTATGGAAATATTTTTCGTCATATGGACGACACTTCTTCCTCACAGCACTGATGCAGGAGGAGTTGTGCACGAAGGCAACACAAACAAACCTGGAGGAGCATCAATATTACACAGACCAGGGTCAATGTGTCGACTCCATCCAGACAAGCAAAACGAGGAGATCGTACAAAATGTCATTAGAAATACGCCTTTCCATGCGGTATTCATTGAATTATTTAATTACATTGAATTTATGGGAAATAGTGTTATTTTGTGATATGTATCATTATCTGAAAATGAAACGACTTTGACATTTTGATGCAAGTGACTCATTATTTTCATTACTGATTAATATATAGCACATTATCTTGACAATTAATCTAGAGGTGCAACAATTAATCACTCAATCGTCAACTATTAAATTAATTGACAACTTTTTTAATAATCGTTTGAAATCATTTGTTTGTGTAATTCTCTGAATCCTGCTTCTAAAATGTGACTATTTTTCTGGTTTCTTTCCACCTCTATGTCAATAAAATTAATATATTTCGGTTGTGGATCAAACAAGACATTTGAGGACGTTATCTTGGGCTTTGAGAAACACCTTTTCACCATTTTCCAATACTTCTATAATACTTAATAATCCAATAATACTACAATTATTCAATTAAACAAGAAAATGATCTACAGATGAATCGACACAAAAAATAATTGTTTGCTGCATCCTTGGATTTATCTATTAATTGTTTCTTTGAGGAAATTTCAAAAAAGCAAAAACTGCTGGTTATAATTCTACTCAACCAAAACCTAAAGACATGTTTTTTTATCATCAGCTATAACAAAAAAGGATCAAATTCTCACGTATGAGAAGTTGCAGCCTGCTAAATTTTGTCACTTTTTTCATGAGATGGTCTCAAATACTTCTTTGTCATACATGTACACCCTTGTAAAATCACTGTCAGGGTCCTGTTTACAGTAACTGCAAACAAGGCCAACAAATCAGCATCTACCAGCAGAAAAATAGGGAGATAGTGAAAGGCAAAAGCAGAAGAAACAACAATAGGAGAGAAAGTGTGTGGTAATCAGAAGTAAACAAGAAGAACAGAGAAACAGAATGAGAAAGTGCGATCAGGGAGAGAGAGAGGGGACCATGACTGTCGGAAAGCAAGAAAGAAAAAAATGTCTGTGAGGAGAAATTTCAATTAATCAAGTGGTTTCATTACTGTCCTCCATTATTAGAAGGATAAAGAGGGTCATCACCTCGGAGCTGCAGCCGAGTTTCATTTTTTAAAGCAAATCCAAATCTGCAGCTTTAAAACTAATCTGCATATTCCTTTGGGTGTTTTTTTTCCCCTCACTCATCCGTTCACTCTGCCTCTGTCTGAGAAAAATACGATCAGCATGCATTATTTATTTGAAAGTACGTCTGAGTTTTCAAACTGCAGTATGTGCAGACATGTTTGCATTTATCAAAGTGTGCATGTGCACGAGAATAATATGAACGTGCGATTCAGATTCAAATTAGATGAGGGTGTGTTCTGCAGGTGTACGCCTGTGTGGTTTTCATCACTTTGCATGCAAATATTTCTCTCTTTTTTTTTGCAGGGGATGGCCATGGAGACAGAGGAGTGAGGATAAGAGAAGGATGGAGCATGTGCAGAAAATGGAGAGTGAGCGACGGAGAGGAAGGAGGAAGAGAAAGATGGTGTGATGACAAAGCTGCAGGCGCTGTGTTTATACATGCATCCGCAGGCAAATTAATCACGAGATGGTCTCTTACACTATTAAAATGCTAATGCAGGAAAATGTAGACATTTCCATATATTTGCAATATATTATAGAGTGTTATTATGCTAAATGCAGGCTGGAAACTGGATGCACACCTAATATGACGACAAATTCTGACCAAGATAAAGCCAAGATTAAAAGTCTCTTTAAAAGTGAGTTAAAGCTTCAGTGCTTGATAATCTTTTGGTATCATTGAGCAAAAATCCTACATTTACCTTTCAGAATATTGTAATTTATGTGGTCTAGAGCTGCAAAGATTAATCGATTAGTTGTCGACTAAAAAAATTCATCTATAAGTATTTATGATCGGTTTGAGTAATAAAAAGGACAAAAGTCAACATTCTCCGATTCCCGCTTCTTAAATTTTCTGGTTTCTTTATTTTTCTATGACATTAACCTACATATCTTTGGGTTGTGACCAAACAAGTTGTGCCCAATATTACATCCTTGTAATCTTGGGCACAAGACTTTGAGAAATACTTTTGCAGCAGACAATTAAGCAATTCATTGAGAAAAAAACAACAGTTAATCGACAAGGAAAATTTAGTTTAAAATGCGGTTGCCGTGCTAAAGTGGTCTGACAGAATTCTATCCCCTTCTCTGGACTCTATTTTAAAGCTGTAGAAAATGTGCCCCGTGACAGGAGGTTTTGGCTGCTCATAAGTGTTTTCAGACAGGTGTAATTACCAATTGCTGTATAGATTCAGTCAGATGTGACTCCACTGCTCTACTCCATGGCTCAAAACGGCGTCAGGTCATCTATATTTATACCGTATTTCCTCAAATAAAAAAACGGAATAATAGCCGAGTCTCTAATAATGCATGGGGATGTGGTCGACACAAACAAAAAAAAAAGCCACTTCCCAAATACAGACTGGTAAAATATAATACAGATAAACTTCTGGTGCCTGTCACATAATGGGCTGCCAGTTAAACACACGTTAATCACTTCTATTGCTTTAGTTTAATACATTCAACACTGTAATGCATTTTCAGCACTTCTAGATCATCATGTTAAGTGTTATTGTCTGGTTTCAGTCACTGCAGGTGTGTGTGTCTGAATATTTCAATCAAACTATCATTTGCAGAAACTTACAAGTGCCACAGGAAGGAAGTATTTACATAATAAAAGCCCTGTTAAGAAATTAATGGTTTCTATCCACTGAAACATTAGAGGGCTTTTATTTTGAAACAGTTAAGGAAGTGTTGAGTTTCTATTAAAAGTGCATTGCAGTACTTTTAACATCGCAAACAGGAGTGGATCAAAACAAGGTTTCAGGCTAAATACAGTAATTTCTGCTTAATAAACAGAGGGAATTAGAAAGAAAAGCCAAAGGAATGACAAACCTCCTTCAAATTAAGGCCTGGTTTCTTCTGCAGCTGAGAGAAATAAAGGCCCCAGACACAATGTCAGTGAATATGGTATTTAGACTTTTGATTTGAACCGAGACGAGAAGCAGCAGAAGGAAGGTGTGTATCTTCAAATTCTAGCATTTTTCCCCGATTTCAGCTCCTGTAACTTTAAGTAAAAGTATTAATACACAGTGAATAAATACTCCAAAACCTCACTTAAATACTCGAGTAAAGTACAAGCACCTTAAACATGTAAATGCACTACTTGAGTAAATACTACTACAAGCTATTTGTGCTTAGGTCTTTATTTTAATGCAGTGATGCACATGTGCACAGTTAATGAGCAGAAGGGTCTGTATATATAGTTTAAGTTCAAAGCATTAAACTAAGATGAAAAGACTTGTGCACAGATGTGTTTTACGGTTTCTGAGGGTGGAAGGTGATTTTAAGAGTCATTCACTACGGGATAAGTTTCAGTATAAATTAAAGGTGAATAATGACTTTTCTGTGGATCATATTTATATCTTCATGTTTGATTTGCTATGCTGGAACAATATTTTGTTTGGAGTTGGCTGAGCATTGCTAGCAGATGATGAATTGTCATAATATTTTCATTATACAAATATGTATCTAGTCACAAGGCCAATTTTACATTAGTGTGGGGCAGCTGCCGCCAGCTGAATATAAATGAAACACTACTTATAGGCCCTCAACATTCATGTATTTATCTGAACAAAGCTTCTGTCTAACAGAGTTCATCCCAGATAAAACAAAAATTGAGAAACAAAAACTGGTTGTTAAGACCTTTATTGACTTCAAATATCCAGAATGTTCTCTGTCTCATTTCCTGAAGGTCCAGCGTTTAATCACCTTGTTTGGTATCTGAACTGCTGTTTAAAGCTGCAGGAGCCAAAACCAGGGGAAAAGACACACCTTCCATCTGCAACAGTCTTGGATTCACTGTAAAATGCATCGTCACGAAGCTGGCCTGTGTTTCTGAGCTCATGAAAAGTTGACTTTTTAGAGATATGTGGTTCTCACAAGACAACGATGCTACAAACATATGATGATCTTATAGAATATGATGATGCACTGACGTAGATTAAACAAACAACAGTTTATAAAGTAGTTCAAATGAGCTCAACCTCAAACATGTACAGCAGTAAAATGAATCAAAAACATCAGATATAATATTCAAACACTGGCAGGGACCATTTTACTGCACAATGAACATTTTTATTTAAGTACAATTTGCTGATAATACTTTTATATACTTTTGCTTAAGTGAGGTTTTAAATGCAGAACTTTAACTTGTAATGGAGGATTTATACTATGTGTATTTGTACTTTTACTTAAGTAAAGGATCTGAATACTTCTTCAACCACTAGTATGACAAGACAGCCGATGGTTTTAATTTTGTGTTTTTTTTCCTTTGGATTAAGGATGGAAATATCTTTGTCTAGTGTGGTCTTACCCTCCTCTGAAATTCTTTGAGAAATTTGTAAGTAATATTTCTGGCAAAATACCTGACTGTGTCCCATCAACACATGAGCTGCCTGCACAGCACGATCATTGGCAGAAAGCTTTCCCACAACACAGGAGACACAAACGTCATGTTTTCTGTGACTGCTAGGAACTTATAGGAATAACATACTGAATGAAATATCAGAACTTTTTTTCTTTTTTAAGTTTTTTGCATTTGTAGACCCAATTTTACCCACAAACCTAGAGCTGAAAAATTAACATCAACCATCGTTCTTCTTACATCACACCTCTCACTCAAAAACACACATCCCTCACCTAGACTGGTCGGCTTGATCAGTTCGTCCAGCATGTCATAGAAGGGCAGCCTCTGGAGCTTCACGTCTGGGTGGACCGGGTGCAGCGTGGCGGACGTGGTCAGGTGGTGCGTCAGTCCGGTCAACTCGTGCTTCCCAGGTCCGAGCAGAGAGAGGGGCAGTAAGGCAGCGGGCGACGGGGCTCCACCGTGACCGGCGTGGCCCTCGTACGCAAGCTGGGTCAGGCCGGCGGGCAGCGCGGCACCTCCTCCTCCGACAACCCCCGCCGTGGCCGGGTGGTGCGGGCCGGGCAGGGCCAGCTCCGAGTGGGAGACCATTTTGGCAGGGAAGCGCCGTCGGTACAGCTCTTTGATTTTCATGTGCACGGCGGGGCTGCAGCCGGCTTTCAGCAGATGCAGGGCCTTCGTCAGCAGTTCGTGCTTGCGTCCGTGCTTGTTGCGTCCAGCGTAGCCCAGCAGCACCTGCAGCTCTGACACTCGCAGGCTCATCACCATTTGCTGGGACAGAAGGAGGGAACAAGAGGAGAAATTAACTCTACATGTGCAACAGTGCCAAATTTTCCAAAACCAATACAACTAAACACTCGTGAACAACCCTAAAAAACACAGAAGCCAAATATTCATTAGTCTTATATTAAGCAAAAAAAAGCTAGATCTCTAACAACTAAACTAAAATTCAAGCCACAGCAAAGTTAAGCTGAGAAATCCTTTAAGCAAGTTGTGCTAATGACAAGAAATGGAAAGTTATTTCAGAAGACAGATTTAATATTCTTAAATTGAGAAGTTCTGCAAGTTGTGTCACTCTTTAAATATGAAAAACAATCTTGTTTCTCTGCTGGGATATTATGCAAGCCATTGTTTTAGCTTGTTACTAGTTAAATCTAACTCAATATTATTTTGCAAATCTTATTCAGACAGATTTTATTTTTCTTAAAATAAGATTACTTTTCTGATGAAAAACGTGGCTTACAAAATTATTTTTCTTTTTTTAAAAATAAGACTCCAGAAACAAGATTTTTTAAGTTCTTGAAGTTCTTTTCTTGCAGTGAGAAGAAGAGAAGAATATGTGATTGATATGATGAATGATAAACATTCAACTAAACATATAACTGGCACCGTTGGACATAAACTCTTCATGTGCAACAATGCCAGTTTTACAGAACTGATATTACTGAACATACAAGTCTGAGTCTGAGTTCTAATGAATCTGGGCAAATTATCACTTTCCACAACCATTAATTGAAAACTGACAGTGATGAATTTGAAATTTGAAATGTAAAGAGGAGTTCACTTTATTGGGTCCAGTGAAAGGAGGCCATTTGTTTTAAGTACAAAAATACAATAGAAAAAGAATAACAGCTTGTGCACTTCAACAGTTTTAGTACAAAAACATTGTGAGTACAGTATAACTATCTTACTGACAACTATCTACAGACTCAAACACACTAGGTGTATTTCAATCCCGCTGTTTTTATTCACATTTTCAATTTGTGCATAAAAACCCCTGAGTGGAAATGTTGAAAACACATGTACACTACCAGTCAAAAGTTTGGACACACCTTCTCATTTAATGGTTTTTCTTTATTTTCTTGACTATTTAGCATGTAGATTCTCACTGAAGGCATCAAAACTATGAATGAACACATATGGAATTATGTAGTAAACAAGAAAGTGTGAAATAACTCAAAACACGTTTAATATTTTACATTCTTCAAAATAGCCACCCTTTGCTTTGATTACTGCTTTGCACACTCTTGGCATTCTCTCGATGAGCTTCCTGAGATAGTCACCTAAAATGGTTTTCCAACAGTCTTGAAGGAGTTCCCAGACATGCTGAGCACTCGTTGGCCCTTTTGCCTTCACTCTGTGTTTCATCTCATCCCAAACCATCTCGATTGGATTTAGGTCAGGTGACTGTGGAGGCCAGGTCATCTGGTGCAGCACTCCATCACTCTCCTTCTTGGTCAAATAGCCCCTACACAGCCTGGAGGTGTGTTTGGAGTCATTGTCCTGTTGAAATTAAATGATGGTCCAACTAAACGCAAACCAGATGGGATGGCATGTCGCTGCAGGATACTGTGGTAGTCACGCTGGTTCAATGTACCTTCAATTTTTAATAAATCCCCAACAGTGTCACCAGCAAAGCACCCCCACACCCCCACACCATATCCATGTTTCACGGTGGGAACCATGCATGTATGGGCCATCCGTTCACCTTTTCTGCATCGCACAAAGACACGGCGGGTGGAACCAAAGATCTCAAATTTGGACTCATCAGACCAAAGCACAGATTGCCACTGGTCTGTCCATTCCACTCCTTGTGTTTCTTGGCCCAAACAAATCTCTTCTGCTTGTTGCTTTTCCTTAGTAGTGGTTTCTTAGTAGCTATTTGACCATAAAGGCCTGATTCGTCTCCTCTGAACAGTTGATGTAGAGATGTGTCTGCTACTAGAACTCTGTGTGGCATTTATCTGGGCTCTAATCTGAGGTGCTGTTAACTTGCGATTTCTGAGGCTTATGCTCAGCAGCAGAGGTGTCTCTTGGTCTTCCTTTCCTGGGACGGTCCTCATGTGAGCCAGTTTCATCGTAGCGCTTGACGGTTTTTGCGACTGCACTTGGGGACACATTCAACGTTTTTGCAATTTTCCAGACAGACTGACCTTCAGTTCTTAAAATAATGATGGACTGTCGTTTCTCTTTACTTAGCTGATTGGTTCTTGCCATAATATGAATTCTAACAGTTGACAAATAGGGGTGTCAGCCGTGTACCAACCTGACTTCTGCACAACATAAGTGATGGTCCCAACCCCATTAAGAAGGCAAGAAATTCCGCAAATGAACCCTGACAAGGCACATCTGTGAAATGAAAACCATTTCAGGTGACTACATTATGAAGCTCATTGAGAGAAGACCAAGGGTTTGCAGTGCTGTCAACAAAGCAAAGGATGGTTACTTTGAGGAATCTAAAATCTAAAACATATTTAGAGTTATTTAACATTTTTTTCTTTGCTACATAATTCCATATATCTTGCTTCATATATTTGATGCCTTCAGTATGTATCTACAATGTAGAAAGTAGTAAAGATAAATAAAAAACATTGAATGAGAAGGTGTGTCCAACCTTTTGACTGGTAGTATATATACATATATATACATATATGTGTATATATGTATGTATATATACACATATATATATACATATATGTATATATACTACCAGTCAAAAGGTTGGACACACCTTCTCATTCAATGGAAACCGTAATGGAATGCCACCATTTCAATAGCTGCAGAAACAAATATTACAAAAAGACTTTGACAATGGAAGAGTTCGAAACAACGTTGATCCAGACCAGAGGTTCAGGTTTTCTAAACATTCTGTTAAAATTTGTGATGCATTTTGATGGAAGCCTTGTGAACGACACTGCTGATGCTGTATCTTCTTCACTGCTCCCTTGCTCATAGTGATAACTACTCTCACCCACACAGGTCATGTTGTAGCTGAACTGACCAGGGATCAGATAAATGCTACAGTGCACCTTCTATGTGTACCTACTTTATTTAGAGAAGGAAAACGAATTTATTGTTATTTAAGATGCTGTTATGAAAGAGGACAGAACGACAGATTGTGACGGGCCGAGGTGTGACCAGGTTCTCTGCTCAGCCACCACTTTTCACTTCAGTTCTCACTTACAGTCAGCTTTGGACAGCTGCTAAAAGAATGAAACTGGTTACAAGCCATGAGGAGGTTTTTCTGCAGATTAACTCTTTAAGTGCGGTGTAAGAGGATGACCAAGCCTCTCCTTATTCACACTGAGAGGAGCCAGGTGATTGGGTTAAGGTCACCTCATGAAGATGCGTGGTTCCTGTTGCCAATGTGTCAGGCTTAATTAATTGTGATGAGATCCCGTAGCAGAACCAGGACACACAACTAGCTTTAACTTCAACTTTATTTATTTATATAGCACCTTTCATGCAAAATGCAGCCTAAAGTGCTTCACAGAGCAAGACAAATACAAGACAGCACAGCACAGTTTTGCATGCTTAGGTGAATCTCAGACTGGCCTGGGAACGTTTCGGGATTGGATCCTCAGTCAACACGGAGACACCTGATGGCAGTTTGCCTCTCAGCAGCATTTGCTTCATCTGACCAGCACCTAAACCAATTCTACAGGTACCACTGACTCTGGCATGAAGCAGTAACACAAACAGGGTTTGGTGGGGAGCTGCAGAAAGTTCAGCTTCTGGTTTGCAGCAGGGCTTCACCTGACTGCATCTCATAGAACTAAGTGAAGTTATAACAGCTCAGAAGCCAATCAATGATTTTATTTTGAAGCAACTCCAGTGAAGAAACTACATCAGACAGAAAAAAACACAGGAACGCTCTATTAATAGCGTTAATAGTCATGAAGCCACTGAATCTTCACATCTCTACATGTAATAAACTACAGAAGGATTAAGTTTTGCTTTTTTAATGTTTACATACTGTGGTGCCTCACACAGACACTAGTATTGAAAAGATTCAGCTGTTTATATTATAGATAGTTGTAGTCTGATTGTTAAAGCACTTTACAAATAAAAGGAAATCCAGATTTATCTGACTGCTTGTATTAACTGATGAAAAAGTAGCCGTGTGTAGTAATACAGAAAATTGAGGATTTATGTTGAGATACATCGAGGATCGATATGCATTCGAATCATTGACTGATGAATCAAAATTAAATCAAATCATGAGGCCAGTGAAGATTCACATCTCTAAAGCATTGCATTGAAAACAACCACAACTGCAACAATTGTTTGATTAATCGATTAGTTGTCAAGTATTAAATTAAACAGCAACTATTTCAATAATTGATTATTTCCTTTGAGTCATTTTTTAAGAAAAAAATCAAAAATTTCATCTGGTTAAGTGTGAATATTTTCTGGTTTCTTTCCTCCGCAGTGACAGTGAACTGAATATCTTCGGCTTGTGACCCAAACCAGACATTTGACAACATTATCTTGGGCTTTTGGGAAACACTGATTAACATTTTTCATTCTCTTTGGACAACAACTAATCTATAAATCAAGAAAATAATCTATAGAGTAATCAACAATGAAAATAATCATTAGTCGCTGCCCTAAAAACAACACAAAATAGTTTGTTTATATTTAAGCAAGAAAGAGATGCATCAATGTGAAGCAGGGTATTTCTGAAATTTTAGGAAGCACTGAATTGAAAAGCCAAAACCCTGAGTGGGAGGAAAGCGTGGGTGGTGAAAACCAGCTATATTTTATAGACGTTTTTGTTTTGATTATTTATTTTCCAAACCACAAGTAAAACTTCAGTCAGGTTGAATTTTCAAACCCAAAATACTGCACTTGCAGACACTGATTTACAGTCTAGAGATACTCAGCAAAAAGAAAGAAAGACTGTGTTTTTCAATGTCCTTTAACCGTTTCCCACAATCACTTTACCAGGGCTACAAACACTGATCCAAACAGAACTCGCCAAGCTCTGTCTTTGTTCTCACGCACACATACATCTCTCTGACAACCCCACTTCCTTCATCCTCCTTAATAACAGGACAGAGAGAAAACAACACAAACACACACCAGCCAACGCCCCCTAAATGACAAAGAACACCGTTTTCTAATCACTTATATTCACAAACTATTTATTGTACACTTTTCATTATAACGTATGTGTGCAGCAGTGTCCGTATATGGCATCAAACCTTGAGGCTTCTAAGATTTTTAAACAGTTTTTCCTCATAATGAGACACATTCTTCATTTGTTACCCTCGGATTTGGCATTTTTTTAACATTTAAAATGACATATAATGCTTTTCTTCCTAACAGAGCAGCAACTTCCAACGTTTAAAATACAACCCTCTTATTTCAAGGCTGCTACAGATTTTATGTGATATATGATTAATAAATTCTGCATGGCTTGTATATTCATTGGTAGCAGTAAAGTGAAAGGCAATATAAAACCAATAGACTGTATTTGTATATTAAATTACACTAGTTAACGTTCAATCTACCTTTTCCGTAAGCTTTTGTTTTACTTTCTCCACTTTATTTTCTTTACTGTGCAGCCAGGTCGGTGTTGTTTGTAATGTTGGAGAGGACTCTGAAGCTTACTCTACTGCTGCTCTGAGAATCACCTAAATGTAAAGAATTACTTTCATTTGTAGCACAAGCTGCTCGGCTGTGAAAAGTCAGACCACAAAATTATACTGTTATTAAAAGCAATGTGTTACTGGTAATTTTTAAAGGAACTGAAACCTCCAAAACAGGCAGGATACGACGATGGCAGATGCAGAAACACTAAAATTATTCACGTCAGTACAACATGTAAAGTACCAAATATACTATGAATGATTAATAAATAGAATAATGTGTGTGTGTGTGTGTAAGTCTGAGTGATCATACGAGGATCTTTTGAGGTAGAATCATGATCTATGATCTCAATCACAATTTTCTCACTTCTTACAAAATGTAGATGAGTTACAACCTAAATTTTTATTGTTGTCATCTGATAAGAAACTCTGCGTTTTTGCATCATTTCTAAATTACTGCAATATTTTGACAATAGCTGATGAAGTAAACACTAGTCCACAGCAGTAACTGAGTAGGAAAGCACTAACTATGCGTTTGTAGCATTAATGTCACTAGCACAGGTCGCTAGGCTAGTGAGTTAATTTCAGCCTGCTTATAGTGATACTTTAGCATCTTTCTACACTTAAGTGTTCGGTTTTTTATGTAGCATGAACTTTTATTTTAGTTGTAACTCGTCTACATTTTATAAGGTGAGAAAATTGTGATTTAGATCGTGGATTATGATTCTGCCTCAAAAGGTCCTCATATGATCTCTTGGCCCAGCCCTACCCTGAATTAACAATGAAAAGCATCAAATTATTATATTTGAGAACCATTAATTGTTAGGGAATTTGGCTAAAACTGATTAACTTATTAGAATTTAGAGACTTTTTATTGATAAATTAATTCTTTCAGCTCAAAAGCAGTGAGTCCGACTCTTTGGTTTCCAACCAACCTACAGACTGTTGGAAGTGACAGCTGGTCAGCCACTGCTTACAATCCAAACACTGCATCTTGTGTACACTTGCCACACATTCATAGTTATGTGCATATATAGACACACAAACACACACACAAGCTGTAGATACCAGCACAAGCAGCACAAAAATCTACCCGACATATACAAGTTCCAGACACAATTAACAGTCAGGACACAGACCTGTCCTACAGACATATGGTGCAGGCATATTCATGGACAAAAAAAATAATCAGGCAGACATCCATATGGCAATGTAATTCTGACGCTGTGGGTCTGAATCATACTGCAGTTATAAAAACATATCAGTCAAACACAGACGGCAGCATGACAAGGCTGCTTCATCATAGGTGCACACAGCCAGCAGCTGTCTGTCTGAGCACTTCTTCTCAATAGTATAATAATTTAGATAAATATATATCATTCTATCTGGTATCCCTGGGGTTGTCAGCACACACAGGTGAACACACATTCACAGACATGCACAAACACGTCGCTCCTTGAGCCAAGGAAATCTCCTGCTGGTGACATAAATGACCAGTTCCATGAAATATGCATGTGGTCGAGGAGAGGGGGATGTGAAAAAATGATGACACTGGCTGCCCACCATTTCCCACAAACACACGCACAGACGCATACATCTCTACACGAACAAGCACACAAAGCCCACCTCCCCCCTCCACTATTTTTACAAAGCAAACAGACAAAAGACAGACAAATAACACACAAGCACAAACACTGGCTCACATAAACTTGACACACAAACACACACACACACACACACACACCACCGCCACACTGCGGATGTGTAACATTCCTCTGGCTTTAAAAAGAAAAAGAAAAAAGAGAGAAAAAACAGGGAAAACAAATAGAGGAGAGAAAACATTGGAGGAGGTGGAAGAGGAGGATGGAGCGTCCCAGAGACGGAGGAAGGAGATAAAACAATAATAATATTTATCGCACTATAATTTTATATCGTGATAAATATCATTATGGTGATATACATGTTTCTTGTCTTTCTTGTTCAGCAAGTGTTTTGCTGTTTTACTTAATTTTACTCCTGTTTTGATGTTGAAAAAAACATTTATCGATAGTTTTGAATGTTCTACGTCTTCATTTGTGAAATGATCTGCTTCTTGTGAAAGTGTTAAAATACGTTTTTAAAACCACAAATAAATTGTTACATTGTTTGCATCTTATTGAATAAGAAGAACTCAAATTGCACTCATTTTCTTTATTTTACACTGGCTTTTGCAACATTTAATCAAAATCAAGGTATGTTTTTGTGAGGTCTTATGTCGTTTGTCATTTTCATTTTATTAGACCTTTTACATCACTTTCATCTTGTTACATCTCTTAGGTTGTATTTGTCTTGTTTTGTCTTCTGCATCCTTCTCATCTTGTTGCATTTTACTTCATTTTCATCTTGTTTCGTCTTGTTACGTCTCTTAGGTAATTTGTGTCTTGTTTCGTCTTTTACGTCCCATTCATCTTGTTACATGTCTTAGATTGTTTTTGTCTCACTTGGTCTTTTACATCATTTTCATCTTGTCATGTCTCTTTCATTGTTTTTGTCTCATTTTGTCTTTCACTTTGTTTCCATCTTGCTACATCTTCTACAAATAGACCAAAAATCATCCTTTAAACTTCAAAGTAATAATGACTAGATATTTACTGTGATAATTATCGATACAGACCGATATGAACATTTTTGACCATATGGCCCAGGTCTAGATAAACGTACAGCTCAGACTGTCTCCATCCTTCAATCGCTCTCCTCCATCTTCCAGGTCCTCAACTCCTGAATGGCCGACCTCAACCAGCTTTGTTTGCAGAGTGATTCATTTGACAAGACATTACATTTTTTCACTGCCAAAACTGACAGATTTAGGAAATTTATAGCATTGCTTTATGGAACAAAGAAGGTGTTTTTCAACATCAATGACAGGGGAAGTTGTCAAAGTTTCTTCTAGCAAAAGATAAAGTTGCAGATTCATGAAGTGAAGAAATAATCTGCCAATTTATAGAAAAAAAATCTGAAGAATGCTAGTGACCAGAGAAAATCATTTTGACCTTTAACAAGGGCTGGACAGAAGACGTCCAGTGACGAGCTGCACAAATGTAATGTGGAATTTACATTTTGATACAAGACAATTATTATAGCTTCAACAAAAGAAAACGTTTCAAGATGAGAAATGTTTTCTCTAAAAAATGTGCTACTCAAAGAGTGCTGCATTTTTGAGAAGTCTTTCCAACAAACTGTATGAAAATTTGCATTTAACTTGTAATCTTACACTCAGTACAAAAGTTCCAGCAATGTTTCTTCATCCAACATGTTCTTGTCTGTATCTTGATTTTCAGTGAATCGTTCCATTTTAATTCCACTTTTCCAATTTTAAAACTCCTCCAGTACTTTGCAACATGTGCCTGAATTCATGTTTATTTTTGATCATGTAAAGTATTGAAAAACAATAAAATACTTTTAAGAAACATCAAAGGCGTTTTGATGCTGCTCTGTCAAGCCAGAGGCGCAGACGACGCTGAGTGGGTGTACAGACTGAAAACAGCCCTCTGTTTCAAAACAGGCTGTGTTGATTTTAGGTGTGTTGTTTCAGGTGCTGGTGAGACAATTAACTACGATCAAAAATGTCTAGTTTGGATCATAAATAAGTGAATGTGAAGGCTCCTCAGATGTTGACGATGAAAACTGGATGTTAAATCTTGAGACAGATGAGTAAAAAGCATATTAATAAACTGGTCAAATGGAATCCTACCTTGTGATATATAATGTAATGTTAGTGTTGGGCTCATCATGTACCAGCAATAAAACTGCATTATGTATTATTTGATCAGGGTTTTTTCCTGCATATAAAAGTTGGAGGCGGTCGCCTTTGCCAAATTTTCCTGCCGCCTCCCGCTCTCTACAAAAATCTAATGTGCGTTTTCATGTAAACCACTATTTTCTAACAAGCTTTGGTCTGTGTGTATTTCGGTCTCACACAGAGTGTAATAGCAATGTGCCGATGTGGTGGCAGAGCGGCGCTGTATCTTAATCAGACACTAAACCAGAACAGTGTCTCTCCGTCAAACTCCTCATTGTCTAACGGTAGCTAAACATCACAGAGTGTTTAACACTAGCAGATGGTGATTTTCGTTTTAGCTGAAAACAGTTTTACTCCTGCTGCTAAAACAAGAGTTCTGGTTCCGCTGAAGCCGTGTTTTAATGTCTTCTCACTGAATTGATGTTTTCTGTAGCTTCCTCTTCTAGTCTGAGGATAGTATGAAGTTTAGGATATGGTGAGAAGGAGCACAGATAAGTGGTTAGGTTCACAATAGCTAAAAATGTCTATAAAATAGAAGTAAATCATGGTTGGTTCAGATTTTTATTTTGTCCCACAGACAGTGAAGTGCTCGAACTAGGAGGACAATAACACACCTCTACAGTAAATATTTGTATTTCTGAGTCTGATAAATTACCTAAAATTTCGGTGTCATTTATGAGATACTCTTTCTGATTTGATCTTTATGAAATAGAAATATTACTTTAGTGATGTAGAAATTTAACACATTCTTGTAGTTGGATAAACAAATGGTTTACCACACCAATCAATTTTTTCTTTGAAGACTCCAACAAATGTTTCTACATTTTATGCAGGGAGATAAATAAATATATGATTACATTTACTTTGTCATATATATTCCCTGATTTTGTTCACGTGACATGTTTGTATGGTAAAGTAACAGTAAAAAGCACTGGTTACTATATTGTTTTAGCTTAATAATTGTCATTTTCTTCTATCATAAAATTATTAGAACCTTGTGCATGTGGATGGTACCACCTCCACTTTATTTTGAGCCATGAAAAACCCTATTGATAACAAATCACCTCAAGGTGTCTGTATGTATCATCTTTAGCATCACTTTAAAGAGACAGTTATGAATAAATAACATGAGATTTACAACTTTTAGTCTGAACTTTCAATAAAAAAACATTATCAGTGCATCATGGTTCAGTGTAATAGAACAGTGCATAGAGCTGGTAGTCAGAGGTAAGCAGTCATGAGCAGCTGTCTGGTCCACTGGAGCTTTAACAGTCTCTAAACACATTCATGGGACAGGGATAGACAGTCGGTCTGAGACTGACCCAAAGAGCTGGATCAGGTATCGCAACCGTGGGGCCGATCTATTCATTTCTTCTTCCTTTATTCTATGTTTACATCACAGACTGTAAGGATGGACACTGTTTCCTCCCACTGTGTCAGAATGTGGACCACGGAGCTGCCATGTTGCTTTTGTGACACAATTTGGAGCTAGCCTGCTCAGTAGAGATGCAAGGACAACCATGATTGGTGGTCCATGATTGGTTATTACAGTTTGTAATATCAAATACCTTAATATACATAAAGGTGACGATTTGAACACAAATCAGTCTCATGAAATCTACCTACAACGACCAAAATAAATCACCAAACTTATTGGACGTGTACTTTGAATTCGTAGTTTGACTTGAGTCCAACATTGAGTGGGATTTCTGACCTATACTACAGCCAGCCACCAGGGGGAGATCAAGATGTTTTGGCCTCACTTTTGGGGAGTGGTCACTGTGTCCTTTTTTATATACAGTTCACAGTTTACATCTATGTGTGCATACTACAGATGAAACACCCAGCAGTATGCTGTATATATATATAAACACCCAGTATACATACGTATATATATATATATATATATATATATATATGTATATACGTATATACATATATACGTACATATATATATATAGTTGTAGCACGAAGCAGCATGAAAATCCAAATGGTTAAAGTTATCGGAGTGGACAGCAGTGATTTGCACACTTTCAGAAAAATAGTTGGCTGCTGGTCTAATTCTTTCAGATTCATCCATCAGTGCTAACGTTATGAATCAGCTACGTTTGCTGCATCTGTGATTCCAATGTTAATGAGTGCTCATGCTACTTTCTGTCTGAGTTTATGTTATGAAAAACATCCACGCATCAAACTAGTTTTAACTTTACAGTAACTTAACTTTTTATCTGTATTTATATACATTTATATGTATAAGCTTAAATATTTATATTACTTTCTTTACTTAAACTCTGTTTCTTCTTACCACAGTAAGTATGCATATGGTGGTGTGTTCTTTATACTATGACAGTTTCATTAAAATTAGCTTAAAAAAAAATTCCCGATATATTGCCTTGCCTACAGTATTGCAATATATCAAATCACAACCCTTGTATCGTGATACGTATTGTATTACGACACACAGCCCTGATTTTAACATTAACTTATATCTTCCTCCTTGCTCCTACATGCTTGCTAAGAACTATGCATTCAGTCGTGCACAGTTTTGGACACATTTGTGTAAATTTCATGAACTTTGCATTGAGTTTTTTCTTTTCTTCTTCTCTGCAGGGACAAGCCAACAACAAACCTTCCTCCAGCACATGATGGGTCCACTGTCAATATTTTTGTAAAAGAAAACAGAGAGACAAGGACAGGCTGAGCAAATCAATGGAGCTCTACAACGACAATAGTTACTGGATATAACTCCAGTTCTAGGAGTACATGCATATTTCTTAAATGGGCTTTCTTATTTCACCGAGACAAATAAATCAATGTAAGGAAATGCTGAAAAATGCTAAAATGCCAAATTATACTTTGGGAGCCACTAATACAAGAGCAGCCCACCCAAGTACAGTCTACGTGAGGGAAATATTGAATGTAATATCTTTTAAGTTGGACATAAAAGTCTCAGCATTCAACACTACAAACACAACAATCAGCTTCACACCACACCATCTCAAACTGCACTGAAAAGCCTGAACAAAGCAGCATTCTGTGAGAACCGGCTCTATAGTGTTGTTTTACTGAAACAACTGACATGTAGGTGCAAAGGGAAGCTGCAACAAAGGGAGGAGGGTGAAAGAGGGAGAGGATACAACACAAAGAGAATAGCTCGTGGTAACAAGGGAGTTCTTACACACACAAACACACACAGCATGCAGACCGAGGTTTGACCAGTGTGGGCTTTTCAACACTGAGGAGAAGATTTTTTTGCTTTTGCAGCACCTGATATTTTACAAACAGGGCATATAGTATATTTAAATGTGAGCCAAACAAAAGATCACTGTGTCTGCTGTGAAGGAAAGCCCCTTGAAACAACATTTTGACACTAAAACTGCATCCTACAAAAACTTAGAATAATGAAATTCCTTCAGGCCAGTAAATGGCTGAACCTAAATCCATTTGGGGAAAAGAAAGAAAAAAATAAAAAATCACTGTAGCATTAAAGAGCCAGTAACTTCAGAAACCCCACCCACCACATCTTTGAAATGTCGGGTTAAGAAAGTGGGCTGTGTGCGACAATTTCTGTAAGTTTCCAAATCAACAAGGGGCATCCTCACTTCCTCATTCCTCACACTGTGACTGACTGACCAGCTGTGAGGAGGTCAGAACCGAGTGGTAGTTTGGACTTCTCTCTTCTTATACACGACCCTAAGAGACGGTCTGACAACGTGGAATATTATCCTCAAATTTCAACAACATCACCTCCATACAACTGATGGATTTCCACTCCAACCTTAAGTCTCACCACTACATATAACGAATAAACACAAACTGGCAGTTTTCTATTACAATCCAGCTTCGTCAGTAAAGACACTCTGTCACCTGAAAACTACATCACGATCTAACAACATTTCATATGTGATATCAAACTAGTACTGGCTTGATATCAGTTTCTCTAATGCTGGCCTCACACTAGAGGATATCTGAGCATTTTTCATGGGTCTGGGTCAGACTCATCACTATCAATACAAGTCAAGTCTCAAATTGACACAAATTAATCTGAGTGTATCTGACGGCTAGCTGGGGCTTCTTCTGATTGGTCAAATGTTCACACGCTGAGTGTGACTACTTGGCACATGTAAATAAAAAGATTTTTCACTGCAAAACACAGCGCACATGAGTAGAATCATTATAGTACAAAGACAGTGTGTGGTCCTGCATTTGAATCCTCTGATGTGCTCATTCTTAGAATTAAAACATTATAAATGTGTTAAATCTGTCTGTGGTCTCCCAAATTCTTGAAATTGGTTGAGATCTGAAAATCCTCTTGTGTGCACCAGGCATTAAACATGTTTCTGCATGGTTGTAAAACAGGCATCAAATACTGAGAAGCATCTCATGCCTGAGCAGCATTGTTTCTCTGAAACTGTCATTAAAAAGAGAAACATTTAAAACTCATTGGATCATTATTGTCTTTGTTACTGGCTTTGGCGCTAAGACACTAACCTTTAGAGAAACTCAGGAAATGTTCCTGCTTTTGCTTCCAGTTTAAGTCATAATTACACCAAGTAGATTTTCTTTCTAACACCTTCATTATCAAAATTACTAGCTTAGGTGTATGAGTATCAAAAGAGAAGTGAAGTTTGTTAACTGCTGCCTGCAAAGGAAATGACAGGGCACAGAATAGAGCCTCTGCCATCTGAGAAGGTATGACTCCATATGCTGGATTTTCACTACAAGTCAACAAAAGTCACCTTTCCAAAAGGTTTTGTGTTCAGAGGGATGAACAGATGGAGCCGGGTCAAAATAAAACCCTGTTCAGCTCCAATGGCAAAGCAGTACACACAAGAACATAAGGTGGTCTTTACAAAATCTAATTTTTACACATTGTTGCTTTATTACTATTATACTTGATGCATTTTGCCTTTATTTAGAAACAATAGAGAGAAACAAGAAACAAGGGGGAGAAATGGGGAATGAAATGTCACCCGTGCCACTAGTCAGTATCCATAACCACTCTACTACCAGAGATACAGGTTTTGAAACTGGCATAGAGACTTCATTTATACCTGGTGTTAAAATGTGATCCGCATTCAGACACATTATCTGGATGACAAACAATTATGGGATTTTTTAATGCACTCTCGTTCTCCTCATTGAGATCAGATCTCTGTCCTTCAGAGCAACACCTGCATGTGAGTCATTTAAAGTGGTGGCAAATTATGATATGATGATATAACAAAAGCCCTTTTTAACGTTTGAGTAGCTTCAACATTGGACAGTCAGATAGTATCTTTCAGCTCCTCAAAAAACGGGTAAGTTATTCTTGATCATCCGCTTATTATTTATTATCTTTATATTTAGATGTTTTATTTCCTCTTGTCATTGCGGTCAGGTCCGCTGACATCCTGCTCGTACATTTATTTTGAAATATCTTTGTAAATTCAACTATTTCTGTAGAAATCCTTCAATTTTACTTCGACAGCACTGTCACCACATAGCGCTCTTAATAACACATCATTTCTTGAGGCGCCCGTCACGTACATCTTCCATTTCTTTTCATTTTCATCTGATTAGCTAACCTGTGATGCAAGTGCTCAGTGTTATTTGTGGGTCAGAGGTCAGAGAAGAATGGTGACGTAGGTACAGATGCTAGCGCACTGTACGGATTGTGTTTACACCTAACATGTTCATATAATGTGAGCCAGACTACCTCCAGGACTACCTCCAGATGTGGTCAAGCAATCATGGCACATTTACAGCTTGGATTAACATGCGTTTTTCCTGATCTGAATAACTACATTTCAATACCCGGTGTAAATGGGGTCAGAATGACTGTGTTCTTGTTATCAGATGTGAATGAAGATCTTTAGAAAAACAACCGCCTAAACACACAAAAACAATGCTTTTAAAATTAACCAGCTTTGTGTGGACTCTGAACCCAAGGCTCATCTTTCCGGTATGTTTTGTTAATTTCCGTCAGACTGAGGAGTGATTTGCTGGGATATAATTTGCTGTGTCCACAGCACATGAGAATGATGGATGGACAGACGAGGGGAAGGGGGGGATGGGAGGACAGAGAGAGGGAGCAGCTGAGCCTCCAAACTAAATGAAATTCTCCACAGTGAAAAAACAGGCGGAGGAGGGAGGAGGAGGAGGAGGGAGGCTGGAGGTGGTAGATTAGAAGGACATGTTATCTGAGAAGTAAAAGATCTACTGGAGCGCTCTCACTCTGCTCAGTTCCCTTCACTCTGTCTTTCAACACAGAAACACACAAGTCTTCTGGATAACTTAAGCACTGATAGGTTTACATAACAGCCATCAGTTTTAAATATTTCAACTTTGCTTTTGTTAAATCGGTACCCACAAAGCTCATTCACTGTTGCTATGGAGAAGTCAGGCAGAGACGCAAACTGAGAGGCGGAAAATGAAATAATCCAAAGTCAGATTATCACATATGGGTATGTGTGTTTATGTTAGTCAATGAGTAATGACAAACTGCACAGCATAAAGACTCTGATGTTGCAATGTTTGAGGAAATTAAGGACAAATATATTTCTTGCAACAACGTTCTGTTTAGTGGGAAAAAAAAGAAACAAAAGGGGGTCATTTAGGGCCAAAATGTTATTTATAATTAATGTGATAAATGTCAAATCATTTTTTTGTCTTTCCAGTTTAAAGCTGATTTTGGTCCTGAGTGAAAGTTGAAGAAACCAGATACAACATTCAGAAATGATAAAATGTTTGTTCAATGTTAAAATGAGTAAAACAACAGAATACTGAAATATTTAGTGTATTATTAGACAAAATAGGGCTGGGTGATACGGCCAAAATATCTAATCTTGATTTTTAAGTGTTATGGATGATTCACGATTTTGTTTTTTTTTCATCTACATGAACTCAAACAAAACCTAATTCAAAAATTGTTTTCTTTACTAAAACTATATTCTGTATATGACTGGAGAAAC
The DNA here is from genome assembly GCA_037367275.1 of Coranthus polyacanthus. Taxonomy (NCBI): domain Eukaryota; kingdom Metazoa; phylum Chordata; class Actinopteri; order Kurtiformes; family Apogonidae; genus Coranthus; species Coranthus polyacanthus. The sequence continues at coordinate 9,980,506 of JAPQRN010000018.1, forward strand.
ATCACAAGAAGCAAACAGGTTGCATTTTGAATTTTTGTTGAACAAGAAACATCTCCTGAGGAATAATTGCAATTTAAACATTTTTCACATTTTTTTTCACAAAGCAAAAACTGGATTAATTAAATGAATTTGATATACTGCCCAGCCTTTTGACAAAGTAAACAAAATAAACCTTAAAGAAAAAGAAATTATGATAATTATGATGATACAAAATGATACCCTGACAATCATAGCTGCTGATCTACAAGGAAAATTATCATGGTATATTTAACAATACTATTTTTAGACTTCCAAATACGAGAACTGGCCTCAAATGGTTTGGTTGATCGGCTGATTTTTTTATCTATCAGATCCAAGCTTCGGTTTCCACTTGCTGAGAATGTTTCAGAGAGGAACATTTTATGCTTGTGTCTGGATGTTTCATACTTAAAAGCATCTTGGGAGTTGTAGTTGGCTTCTCGTTCTGCACATGTATTTTATCTTCTACTTTTTAAGGAAATTACAGGATCTGTCCTTTGGATGGTGCACTGCCTGAAGAATTCATTTCACATTTCATTTTTTCTCTCATAAGCTAAAATGTGTTGTGTGCAAATAGAGGCAGAGAGATTCACAGTGACACTGCTGCATCTGTCTGAGGCTTAGATGTTATTAAAACTCATGCATGTCCGCTCTCTCCTCTCTTTCACTCTTTCTAAAACACACAAACTTCCAGTGACCCTGACTCGGCTGTAAACGCACACCTGTTTGCGTGGCTGTGCTGCAGCTCAGAGCTGCCAACTGCAGTGGAGCCATAATGAAAGGAAACAGGTAGCAGAGGCCCGTTTGATGAGGCGAGACAGGTTGGGACTGGCCAGTGGCCGAGCTGCCCTGAATGAGCTGTTTTATCTGTCAGGAGGAGAAACACTGAACACTCAACGAGCTCCAGTTTCTTTAAACACTAAGAACAGATTTCCTGCTCTGCACCGTCACCCATGTGATGACTTCTTTTCCAGCATTCAGGCTGTTTTCTTGATCTTTTTTTTTTTTTTTTTTTTGCACCACACCACACTTGCTTCTCTGCTGTGATTTACTCTTTGTTCCTGGGTGCTGGTTCCTGTCAGTTTAGTAGGTATTTAGAAAGAATCAGAGATTGACAAACCGATTAATCAGATGTTTTACTATCTATCTGTATCAGAAGTTGACACCTATAGTGGCTGATGGATAATATTAGACAAATAAACTAGAAATACTGAATTCAAGGGAAAATAAAGCTTGAAAAACAGAACTTGATCCCACCTAGATTTTTACAGTTAGTTTGATGTTCAGGAATTATTTATTCATGCATCTATTACTTTGGTTTAGATGTTCATTTCATCCAGTTTCTGTTCAGACAACTTTTTAGTTTTACTCCCTGCATTTTAACACAAACATTTATACTTTCTACTCCTTAGTTTTTCAAAACAGGCTTGTTATTTTAGTTGTAATGCATTCGAGGGGGATTAGCGATTATTTTTTATTTTGCATCATAGTGCACCTTCACAACATCAAGACCGATTTCAACCCACATGGATGGAACAATAACACGCAAAAGACGACTCCTTGGTGAATAGAGCAGTGTATATCACATATGATGAACGCAAAAGAAAAGATGCAACAAGACAAAACAGACAACAGATGGAGGCTTGACCGTGGAGAAAAGATGTCATCTATTTAATCTTGAGTCTGAGATCAGTAATCAACTAATACTGACATGGATGATGATGGATGAAACAACCAGTAGAAATATAGAAATACTTTTTGAGTATATTTCAGAGCTTATACTCTATGACAGTAGAGTGAATATCTTTGGGTTTTCGAGTACGTCATCTTGGGGTTTGATCAACATTTTTCACCATTTGCACCAAACAACAAATCAAGTAATGAACACAGATTAAGCTGCAAGTTGCAGCCCTAACTATATATTAATTTCAGTTTTTTTTAACCCTTTGTTACTATGATTATTGACTTTTTAAAATAATTGTCTAGTCTCTTCTTGGTTGATGTTTTGTGTGCTCATGAACTTTAACCACTCACAAAAGGAAATCTATTTAACACAGGAAATTCACAAACCACTGATGCACACACAAGTACACCAAATATTTCTTGGTTATCATGCGAGGTGCTTCCATCCGACTGAGCACACACGCAGGGATAGGCTCACAAAGACGCCGTGTGCATGCCTCAGATCTGGCACACAAAGAGTTAGCATGCGAGGAGAGAACATGCTCACACAAATGAAGCATCGAGATCCACGCACAACACCAGAGATCACAACCTCGCAGCCATCGCATGGGCTGGGCCTAATGGCTGGTGTGTAAAACCTCAAATGCACACCGCAGTCACATGACCTCCATATGACCAAGTGAAACACATACACAATGACACCTATTGCATGTGTGTATGTAGATAAAGGAGCTGAACACCCAGACTTATCATGTTTTTATAATGATCGATTCCATCTTTAATAAGAAAAAACACATGCATGTGAGGGCAGATTTAGCCTAGCATTTTTCTATTGCCTGAGGTGACACAGTGCACCATACATTTTTTTCCTCCCCTCATGACGACACTGAGAAGATATGTGAAGAAAGACAAGTCTCAGGACCACACCTCCATTCTAACTCTAATAACTTGAAACATTTCAAGATAACACTTCTAACAAAAAACTTAAACTGGCCCCAAAACACAACACACAGGAACATCAAATTATTACATTTTGACTGTAGTTACCGTACTCTAGATGCTGATGGTTGTTAAAATTTAAACTGAAATGACTCACTAATAACAACATCCAGTTGTGCGTGGATGAGACAATATCAATATGATAAGACAAATTTAACACATTTGTTGTTTGGTAATAGTGGGGTCCTGCTGTTAGAAAACACCAGGAAACAAACTGAGGCACAATTAGCAGCAGCTTTTTGATCATGGGTGTGAATGCACAGGATGACAACATTTAATGGATACTCTAGGCTCAGTGTGGGTTTCTAACACCTGAAACATTTGTATTAATACTGCAGAATCTCTATTTATTTGTTTGTTTTATGTATTTGTTTTGAGTATATGATTATTCTAATTATTTTCTGTTTTCCACTCATTTTTTTTTGTAATATTCCTGGCTGGATTATTCCTTGTTGGTTGTAAATTTGGTTTGTTTTGATCCTCTATTTGTTTATTTAAATGGTTCTAATTTCCTTTGTAGTTATTGGACGGCACTGTAGGCACCTTAGGTTTAATAAAGATGTGCCGATCCAGCCTCCACCAGCCATCTACACCGTCTATGTTTTTCTTGTTTTGTTTTTTTACCACAGCAAGAGAGACAGCACGAGCCATGATTTCACTTGCTTGCAATGGTGGAACCTAAAAAAATCAAAGCAAAAGACAAAGGACTGCAATACGGTTGACTGAAATTTGATTTTCATGAGGGACAAACAGCCACTAACAGCCACAGTTCGTTCTAGGGCTGAGCAATGTATCAAATTATCAATTTATAAATTATAATTATTCAAATTATTATAATCATCTTGCACAACAAAAATTCAAAATGCAACCTTTTGCTGTTTGGTGGTTGTAATATGAATATGTGTGTTTGTACACTTTATAGTTATAGTAAAGAAAACTATTTTTGAATCATGTAGACAGAAAAAAAATCAATCAAAATCAATTCAAATCATAAATTATCCAGAAATCGAGATTCAACTTTTTTCCCCATATCACCCAGCCATCGTAGCTTCATTTGAAGGATATAAATTTCCTTTCCCACCAAAAATGTTTCCTCAATACAAGTTGTATAAAAAAACTACAGAGGAATTAGCAAATGTACTATTTAACTAAAAATCTGAGCTTTAAATACTTGGCAGGTTTCAAAAGGAAATTGCAAATAAGTAGAAGACAGTTTTAAGGTTTGTTACCTCTTCTCTGTGTAAAGTATCACTAAAGGATACATGTGATAAAACTCAGCTCATGGCAATGAAACTCTCATGACCACACTCTCTCTTTAAGGACTTTAATAAATGATATTCAAGACAAAAACACAGACAGTTAAATTAAAATCCCATCCTAACAGTGACATCTATTCACCAAAGACCAGACTGAGCAGTGTTTTACTCTGCTGATGTTTACAGTGTTGATCCTAATGGGATGTTGTAATCTGCCTGACCAAAACACAAAACAAACAAACAAAAGCAACCAGCATCGTTTGGTTTTGAGCTCCATGCTTTTGCTAGCAGGGCTAAAATATCTGCCGCACTCTACCTGGTTGTTTTGAAGGGGTGAACAGTAATGCAGTTCTTCGGCGTCTCGAGGGACTGGGAGATGGTGAAGCTAATAATGTTGTGCCAAGCAGTTTCTGCAAAGGTTCTGCAGGATGTGTGTATTTGTGTGGGTGTGTGGAGGTTGTGCAGGCGGCTGGTGGGGGGGTTTGGGGGGGGTTGCACACTACCTGGCCATTATATAAAGCTCCCACTCTCAGCTAGAGGGCTCTGTACCGAGTGCCAGCTCCCTCCCCATCCTCCACCCCTCTCTGTCCTCCCATCCCCCCACCTCTTAGCCTTCCAGCTTCTCTGACTCAGGCTTAACTCTGAAATACCTCCGTCGTTTGTTTTCTCTCCCTCCTACCTCTGTGGTATCAAAATCACAGCGCTCATTGTGGATCAAACAAAAGACCGGGTCTGAGATGAAAATGTGGATCAGACCCATTCTTCTCATACAAACCCAGTTGGACTGAGTTCAGAATGATTTCTCTTCCTAATCATTTGTGCGTCAAATGTTGTGCCAACGCACCTGAGGATACGGAGGTGAATTCCCAGCATGCTACAGTCCGACAATGAAACTGAGACCATCTATCTGCCGCTGAATGGCTCAAAGTTGTGATGACAACCACTAAGGGTTTGTAATCTGGTGCCACAGCGGTGGAGGTACATGCTGCTGGTAGCAACATAACAACACAGTCCTGCTGCCACGTATGTGCACAAAGACACTTGGCAGGAAAGACCCAGACAAAGAGCTGTGATGGCAACGTGGCACTGACAACCAAGTGGGTACGAAACAGGAAAACACCTGTTGGATTATCACTGACCTCACCTCTGTTATGAAGACAGAGGCAAGGAACAGAAGCCAAGAGGCAGCGAGAACAAAGACACCAGATGCCACTAAGGCAGGGCAATATGTGTTCATATTAATTGATACTGATAATTAACACAATACATGTCAAATCATTATTTCTTTCAAGTTTTAAGACTGATTTTTGGTCCAGAGTGAAAGTTGAAGAAACCAGATGCTTACTTGTGGTTTTAAATTATTCGTAAAAAGAAGCAACGAGACGAAAACTACATAAAAGACATAACAAGGTTTGACAAGATGAGATAGACGTTAATCAGTTTGGCCGATGAATCGCTGCTGATGGGACATTTTACAAACTATTTGTATCGGCAGAAGTTAACACAGATAGTGGCAAATGGATTATGCTTCTGGAATTACTGACTTTGAAGTAAAATACTTTCTCAAAAGCACCCATCTCTTATGATTAGTTTGATGTCCAATGATTCAGATTAATTTATTACTTCGATGTTCAGTTCAACAGTTATCCAGTTTCTAATAAAGGGGAGAGAGAGTTAATTTCAGACATGCATAATGTGTTTTCAGTGTCATCATTTTGCAGGGGAGGGGCTGAATGATATTAGCCCATTAATCAGATATCTGCTTCTATTTTTCACATGTAGTCTCTGACTTAACAATTTAGTCTTATTTTGTTCATTTTAAGTTAATGTTGCGAAAGCCAATATATGCTGAGTGCAGTCTGAGTTCTTATTCAGCAAGATGAAAACAATGTAAAAATTCAGTTAATTGTAGTTTTAGCTGAGAATGTTAACAAAATAAACCCTAAACACAAAAGCCCTACCAGACCCCGCAACGTCACAGCATAGAAGGGTTGTAAGACAGCATCGAGTTTTTTCACCCTCTGCACTCATTTAATCCTGCAGAGCTGGCAGAGGTCGGCAGACAGTGAGATGAAGGGGAATGTTTAAAACAGTAGTCTGAGACTGCAGGCTGTGTGAGGAGAGAGCACAAATGCCTTTTTATCATTAGAGTGGCTCTTCTGATGTGAGGTTACATTTCAGGACCACCCGGGAACTGCAACTGCATCCAGAGTCCTGAAGCATTTAAATCCAATTTCAACACCGTTTCCCACCTCATTAAGGCTGTATGGAAAACTAGACAGAAATTAAATGCAGATATGATGATGGTTTAGTGGCTTAGAGTAACACACGATGGCCCGCGTTAACGATTATATCACGATACAACTATTCTACAATACTTGATACTAGAGGCTGACAAGTTTCGGGATTCCTGTGGGATGGGAGTTAATTTTGCTATTCATTACATGATTAGGGCGAGAGTGGGAATCATTATAACAGTAAAGAGGTGAAGTCCCACCCCTTCCGGTTAAGCCCCATGGGACCTTATTTTCAGAAACAAAATGTATTACAGTTGATGGTGAGAGACAAATAGTTATTTGATCTCGTTTGAATCATGCCATCATTTACACGTGATGTCTGTCAGTTTAAAAGATCATTTTATAAGTCAAGAAAGCCGCAGTTTGTTGTAAAACTGTTGAAGTAACAGACTGTGAAAATACGTAAATAAAAAGACTAAACACTCAAAAGCCACATAAGTGATGTCATTGTAACCTTCTGCCCCCACAGTCTGTTGAGAGACGGTGAAGACGTCTCTGCAGCTTCAACATAACCAGACTTGCCTCTTTTAGAAACATGTACATTTTTAATACATTTCACATTGAAGAGCGAGGTGAAATGTGTCGTGGTAACGGTTGTTTTGGTGTGGGTGAGGTGTATCACGTGACACGAGAGATGTAGTCCACTGAGACATACCATACTAAACTAGATGTTACTTTACTATCGTTACCACAAACTGCGACTTTTTTGACTTGTAAAATGGTACTTTAAATAGACAAACATTATTTAGTTGATGGCACAAATCAAACTGGATGAAAAAATTATTTGTCTCTCGCCACTGACCACCATTCCCATTTTTTCCAACATCAAAGTAATAAAGTCAAATTAATACATATCTAAATAAATAATTCTGAATCGTTTATCATCAAAGTAACTGTAAAAACTCTAGGTGGGACGGTTTTGGTTTCTGAGCCATTGTTTTCCTCAAAGTCAGTTTTTCCAGTTTATAAGACTAATATTAGCTATCAGCCACTATCTGCAACAATTTCTGCCAATATGGTTTTGTAAAATGTCCTGTCGGCACCAACATCCCGTAGAGTATTTCTGTCCTTCAAAATAATAATAATTATCTTTTTCCAGTTCACTCACTTCTTAAGTAACAGCTAAACCCAATTTAGCAGTTATTTAAATAAACATCACAGCGAGAGGAGGAGCAGAGGAGCAGTTTAAACCCTGCAGATTTACATACAGTCATCCTGTGATCATTGAAAACCACAGACACTGCTGCTAAAAAAACTGCTAGAGGAAACACTGCACTGGATCCACAACATTCACATTTATCTTTAAATCAAAGCCAATTGAGATGTCTTCTTCATTCAGCGGGATTTTGCGCTCACAGCAGCTGCTTCCCAGTGAATGAAAGTGTTTGGTGAAGCCGCTGTCCCTCAGGTTACAGGTCATTGAAGAGGCTATGCATGTACTTACTTCTATTCATAGTCATTAACCCATCAAACCACAGCGGAAGCATCACTGTAAGAGACGAGGATTGTGGGACTGCAGGTGTGGTGACACATTTCAGGTACATCAAAAAGGAAACTGCAGTAAAAGACGATCAAAAGGACTCATTTAGCATTTATTTGACGACATGCCTCGAAATTAAATTAAACTGCTATTTGTCTTTAAATGACACCAACGAAATCTCATTAACTTTCACATTTATGCAGATGATCCACATTATTTGTTATGTCTGTTATTGGGGCATTCAGGTATGTAATCACATGTTGTTGGCCACATGAATCCCAATATGCCAAGGCAACGGACCATAAAATAAAGTTAAAGATTTACTAAGAAACAGCAACTAATCTTGATGCATGTACAACAGAAAAGCCACATTGCTGAAAATCACACCGAGTGAATTATGAGTCACAAATTACAAAAGTGACAGCATAATAAGCTCTGCAACACAACTTGCACAACGCAGTGTGAGAGATTTATGAGCTACACACACACAAGAATATCTATTCTATGCTGACAGGCATTTCACTGGACAGTTTTTTGCTTGGTCCTTCCTGATTTGCAACCAAGAATCTCCTACATTTAAAAATCTAATAAATCTGCCAGGAGGATGGTTAGTAGAGTAAAATGACAGTCTCTTCCAGTTGGACATGCACAAACGAGCTCCAAACTGCTACCTACCCATGTCCATTTCAAACGTGACATGTTACCACAGCAACAGGACTGTAGCGAGAAAATCACCACAAGAATTAAGAAAAGCTCCATCTCACAGAGGCCTTAGAGAAGTCAATAACTGAGGAAGGAAAAGGACAAAACAAGCTGCATTTATGGTTTGAACACACAGAACGTACTGGACAACTAGGACTGAGCGATAAAATATGCATGACAACTATCGCAATATACATTTTTCTTTTAGTATGTACATATATGATAACAAAAATGGTCCCAAAATGATGCTAAATTCTATATTTTTTTCTTGTGGAAGGACCTCCGGACTCCACAACCAGGCACTCTTCCACACACGTACGGAAAATACTAGAACCAAAACAACACCTAAGCCTTTTGAAAGCCAAGATAATGTGCTGGAAGTAATGAGTTTTTAGTCAAATAACATCAATTTTCTTGGGGGAGGAACTTCCACCGTAACCACAGCACCTAAACCCCCAAACAGGGCTGGGTGATATGGCCACAAACAGTATCATGATAAAAAATGTTCATATCAGTCGATGTCTGTCACAATAAAGGCTGATTTTTGGTCATAAAAGAAAGTTGAATCTGGATGCTAATGGTGGTTTTAAATTACTTGTAAAAGACACAACAAGACAGAAAATGATGGTAAAAGATGAAACATACGTAAAATATGTACACTAGTTTTCACAAACATTAAATCAAAATGAACACAATCTGAGTTCTCATTCAATGAAACAAAACATGATGATGATCATTTGTGGTTTTAATCTCTTCTTTATGACAAATCTAGAGGTAGAACGTTCTAAACAATTCTATTAATAAAATGTTTGTTCAACATCAAAAAAACATGATTAAAATAAAGTAAAACAACAAAACCTCAACAAATATTTGGGGGTCTTTTCACTGAGAATGTAAACAAAATAAACCCCAAAGACAAAGGACAAACATATATCACAATACAATAAAATGATTAGCATTTGCTTGCCCACCCATAGGAAGAAGTCAGAATTTGACATTTATCATGGTAATGATTGCTATTGACTGATATGAAAACAAAGAATCAAAGCATGTTTTTAGGTTTGTCTCACCAAGAAACTGATGAACTTAATAAAATAGTGAGATTAAGGGAAAAGGCCAATAGCCAGCACTACCACAGTGCCTTTTGAAACACCCTTCACTCCATCTGCTTTATACATTCTGCTGTGCACTGCCATTGATCAAATATAAATCAACCTGTCACCAACTGATTTTTGCAGCTCTACAGAAGGTGTTTTCATGTCTAAGACGATGCTATAAAACACCACAGGATGTGGAAGTTGAAGACTAGCGAGTGCTTTAAACACACCCCGACATCTGCATCTGCATGTGAGCTTTAAATACACTTCAGACTGACATCTGTGTGGACGTCTAATGTTCTTCAAACTGAAAATCCACTGCAGCAGTAATGACAATGGCAATAAGAGAAATAGGCAGGTACTGAAAAGATGTAGGGGAGCAGAGCGAGAGAGAGGGCCTGTATCATTAGGGATTAACCTAGCCACAAGCTCTACAAATAGACTGTCTCCACCTATAAGCCGCCAGCGCACAGACGGTTATTTGTATTGCCAGGTTGCTGCTGCAGCACCTCAGGAGAACAGACAAGACAGTTCAAAGAAGCTGCGGTGGATCAGGACTCCTCCGAAACAAAATGCGATACAACAGGACACATGGGGGGGGGGGCTGGAAACATCAGAGGTTTGCACACATAGATTCTGTCAGAGACGGCTGCATGTCGAATACATGTACGAATTCACACCTTATAATGGCATAAAGCCTGGGAAACCATGGACAGGATGTGTAGCAATGCAAATCTTTAATTTAGTACTACAGCTCTTTTTGAGTGTCTGCTGGGTTAAAACAAACATTTAGAAGAGTCTCTGCACATTCATCAAAAGCTATAACTACAACGGCTATTTTAGTTTTCAAAATAAGGGCTTTCTCAAGGTTTCGGGGGGGTAGGTGCTGTGGTTGTGGTGGTGGGGGCTGTATGGTTGTGGAATTTGTGTTGTCTGAATAAAATCGGTACATGCATTTTCACATAATTTTAAACAATTGCAGTGTGTGGAAGACTTTGGGCAGTTGGGGGTCCTTCCGCAAGATTTTGCATTTTCCAGTAAAAAATATATAAAGATTTCCACATTTTTGGGCTTGTACAAAAATGTGGAAAAGCTACAGTAAGCACCCAAAAGGCTTAAAATCTGATCTGGAAAATGATTCAAATGTCTCTAGTTTCAGTTCATCAAATGAGAAAAAGTTACAGTTTCTGAATTTTGGACGAAGGTCAGACAAAAAAAGCATCTGAGGCTGTCACCATGGGCTCTGAGAACTCAATCAAATAAATCAGTCCATTGAGTTAATTTAGTTTTGTTGCAGTAGGGCTTGGCGATAAGCTACTATAAAGTCATGATGACGGACTTCAACGGAGTTCAGACCTGAACTGAGCTGTTCTCTGAATTGCAGTCGTCTGAAATCACCAAAGTCACGGTGCGTGTTATTTATGAGCGTAGAAAGAACTGTAAGCGTCCTAGTCTGCGTATTGGAAAGACCCAGTTTTTGTATCAGTAAGTTAAAGACATTAGCTAAACTGTTCACACACTGAGCACTAAGTTGGTCAGTTCTCTGGTCCTTAGCCTCACATCGGGGTCCTGCATCAATCTGTCTGGAGTTATTTGACTATAATGACTGGTTTACTATTATCCCTTACTAATTTACCTAAATGATGGACTAGCGAAGCTGCAGTGAGTAGTCCTGTATATCCAGACCTGTGTGAGTGTAGTGGGTCTGGACTGAACACAGTCACCTCTCACCACTACTGTATATTTTTGGTTCGTCATGTGAATGGCATATGCTTCGGTCTCTGTCCGAGGTCAGCGACTGACCAGTCGGCATACGCTGCTACACACAGGAGCCGCCGCCGACCACCAGCCACTTTTTGTTGCTGGTATTTGAGTGACAGCAGGGGACAGCACTAATCTCGGTTTTGTGATCAAAAGCTCAAATCAACCAAATTAATTCCATTCATCACCCAGCTCTACGTTATTGTGATATATTTTTATATTGCAATAATTATATTTATAGTTTACATTGTCAGGTACAACACTTCCACTTGGGTTGAGTCCAGCTGAGATGTCCAGTCCACATCACTGCAACTTTTACCTGCAACATTTGAAAAGGCTTCATCGTAAATCTTTGATCTGAACTGGGCTTCAGTGGAACTATCGAACATTCAATCAAACAGTTTTCTTGTCTCTGGTACAGATTGCAATTGTTTTGTCACCCAGTTCTACATATACTGCACAGTTACATTACAGTGTATTTCCTGAACGTTCTTGCTTTCTTTAGCATAAGTATCCATCCGTTTCATCAGCGTCCTCTGCATCTATTGTGTCTGATGACTCATGTCACATATTGTCACTGTATGTTTGCACTTTCGTCTGTGGCTCATGTCACAGCCGCTTTAGCCTCTCTACACTTGGAGTGAAAAAAGCAGAACATGGAACATGAAGACAGAAGGGACGGAATAAGTCATTCAAATAACAGAAAATTAATTTCAGATGGAAACAGCATTTCAATGCCATGATGTACCAGAGTTACTGGTGCACATTTAATAATTTAAGTCGAGGGTGTTCACATAACAGAGGGGGAGAGATCATTATAAATACTTTTATGCTGGAACATATTGTTTTCATGAACGGTAATCCCTGCATCAGTAACAGGGCTTTAAGAGTATAACATGACACCACATATCACCGCACAAAAATGTGACAATGTGCACTGTGGAGTTGAATAATGGATCACAACTAAACTACATCAAATCACTTTTGACTCTGAAAAAGTCTTTCTGCTTCCACCAAACGAAATGTCATCCATCAACACCGTCAGAGGTTTCGACTGCCGCCTGAAAGCTCTCGAGCTTATAGTCTTAGAAAATGTCCTTGTCCTACTTTAGAAACCTAAAACCAGTTTGTGTGAATGTTTAAGCTGCAGGATTATTACTAGTCCAGGGTTTTCCACACCATTATAACACTTAGACGCAGCAGCTGTTATTTCACAGCATCTAAGTAGAGCTGCATCAGTTATTCAAAATTAAATTAATCACCAAATATTTTGATAACTGATTTATCAGTTTGAGTAACTTTTCAAGAAAAAAGTCCCACATTTTCTGATTCCAGCTTCTTACATTAAATAATTCCCCGGTTTCTTTTCTCCTCTGAGGACATCATCTTGGGCTGTGGGAAGCACCAATCAACATTTTTCACCATTTTCTGACATTTTATAGACTGAACAACTAATCTATTAAAGCTGCAGTGCCTGATAGTTTTTAGCGTCACCGGGCAAAAATTCTATAATTACCATTCAGCATATTGTAAAAGTGGTCTAAGAGGAAATGAGACTCTGCATCTACTCATTACCTCTGTTTTCAGGCTGTAGAAAATCTACCCTGTGATGCAGACTTTGTCTAATTACTGGTGTTTTCAGACAAGTAGGAAGTTAAATACGTGACTGACAGCTGTAATTACCGATCACTGATCAGATTCAGTCAGACATGACCTAGACGTGATTCTACTGCGTGGCTTCACTTTTTTTGAAACAGCACAAAACAACATCAGGTTCATCTAGCTTTATATTTAGTCTTTGGATTTGGACCTAGAGGAGAAGCTGCAGAAGGAAGGTGTGTAATTTCAAATTCTGGTGTTTTTTCCACCTGATTTTAGCTCCTGCAGCTTTAAGTGAGAAAAAAATCAACAATGAAAGTAATTGTTATGTTGAGAGTTCTCTAACATGTTTTGCTGTCATTTATGGTCACGGTCAACTGCAGTTCAGACACTGTCACTAGTATTAAACAATGATATACTGTGAATATTCTTCTTTAATGGCACACAAAAAAGGGGAAGACTACTTCAGGACATCATGCACCTGATCAGTGAGCATATGTTTTTTAAAGTTGTCTTCTTATTGTGTGTACTTAGTCTCGCATAGCCAGACTTATCTCCACACTTCGTCCAACCTCATCTTGAGCAGCATAAAAGCACCACATAAAAAGACATATACCTTTGTCAAAACTTGCCATTTTCAGTGTGTAGTTGCAGCTCAGAGGTTGTTCTTTCACATAGCGAGGGGGACTTTCAAAACAGTTACACACAGATAGAGGAAAGAAGGAGAATGACAATCCTAACAGTGCGAGACAGAAATAGTCGCGTATATTTCATCAGAAAATATCCTACGAGACAGACTAGTGTGTACTGTCAACATCTACAACCTGCATGTTTGTTAAATAAATATTGTAATATAATAGTCAAATACTATGTGAAAAGGCACAGTTTTTAGTTAAATAAAATCAAACCCATTGAAACCCCATGACCCCGGTGGCGACCACAGCTCCTAAGCAAAAAGAAACCAAAGGAAAACCCTGTCGACTTACAGTAATGTAGGACTAGTAAAACCTAAATACAAAGAATTTTATTTATGTATAAAGAGGAATAACAAAATAGAGAAAACGAATCAGACAATCAGACTTGTATTTCTTTTTGGAGTGTCATAAATTGACTGTAGCTTCACATCAAGTTTGCCAAATCCACCTTTAAACTAGTGATGCACCAGTCCCGATACCGGTATCGGTCAGTTACTGACCCAAACAGCTGGATCGGATATCGTGACAGTGGCTCTGATCTATCGGTGCGTACTACGTCACTCTGCAAGTTTAAATGATCACCAAACAATCTACACAGAGAAAACAGTAATATAATAGTAATACCAACTTAGAAAAATCTAATACTGAACACTAATTAAAATATGTAACTCATTAGGTTAAGTCATTATGAAAAGGAACAAAAGGTCTGAACTTTGAAGTGATTTCACTCTGCTACACCAACAATAGTTTTACCAAGTTTAACAATAAATCAGCAAATGTATGTTTTTGTTACATTTTGTTTTACAAAGTTAGAACGCAGTGTTTAAAGTGAAGCCTGGAAGAGAATGAGCTCTCTCTTCCACACAGTGAGACATGTTGTTTATTAATTAAGCACTGATATCAGATCAGTATCAGCCGATACCCAGAGCCTGGGAATCCGGATCCGTATCAGACTTGACAATGTCAGATTGGTGCATCCCTACTTTAATCTCCAAAGAAATTATTTGACATTAGTCATGATAATTGTCAAAATTGACTGATATTAAAATATTTATCAGGATAACATTTTTGTCCAGCCTTATCATTAATAACAACGTATAAAAGCTGTGTTTTCATCAGCCACTGACATTCAAAACATTTACTCCTCAACAGGTCATGAAATTTGGAATCAAACCTGAAAAATATGCTGACTTTTATCACTAAAATGAAGAAACCGTCATGCTCATCATGTCTGTTCTGTCACTTCATTAACTGTATAAAGTAACATCTGTCTGTCCAATAACACACAGAACCTGTGTTTCAATAAAAGCCTGTTTCTTTTGTCCATGAGCTCAGCTGGCACAAGGAGGCCTCTATAGATCCAAACATCCTGGAAACACAGTGGGCAGAAGGCTAAAAATAACTTAAGGCTGGGATCAATACCTGCTAGATTGGCTCCCACTCTGCTTTTAAAGTTGAATTAAAACACATTTTCAGCTTCACAACCAAACAAACAGAGGTCTGAGGACACAGGGGTGGTTTGAGGATCCACGTCCAGGCAGAGCTGGATGACATAGCCGAAAAATGTCATCAGGTAAAAATGTTCTTATCAGACGATGTCACGATAAATGTCAAATCATTTAAGGCTGATTTTTGGTCTGGAGTGAACATTGCACGCAACAAAAAAAAACACACCAGTAGTCCCTGATTTTGTGCTTATTTTCGTCATTTTCTTTACCTTGATTGAATTAAATCAAGATTTAAAAAAAGGAACGTAATCTCAGTTCTTATTCGACAAGATGAAAACTACGTAAAAGACAAGTTATTTGTGGTTTTAAACTATTCTTTATGGTCAGAACATGACAAACACTGAGGTAGAACATTCAAAACAACTATAATGATAAAATGTTTGTTCAACATCAAAGTATACATGAGTAAAATTAAATAAAACAAAACACTGAAACATTTGGAAGTGTTTTAAGTGAGTATATAAACAAAATAAACCCTAAAGACAAAAGAAATATGTACTTCGCGATAAATCTAATTGTTACCATATAAACATATATAAGAATAATTATCGTCTGCTCGCCCAGCCTACATCCAGGCTATCCAAAGGGAGGTGTCCACACGAAGACGCCGCTGGTATCGATCTGTGTAACGGTTTATCAGCTGCCGACGCACCGTTACATGAGGCGACGTGTTTTATTCTGAAGCGTGTATCAACAGGTACGGTGAGTCGCAGTAACATTACTCCAGCTGCGGACAGAAGAAGCCTCTGCTCGGACACGATGAGGACACTTAGCATCCGCTTTCTAAACATTCAAATGTCAGATATAATCGGTCCATGTGGCGTGTTTTCACACATGAAACAACACGCATGATACCGCTGTCATCTGCCAAAGCGCCGCTCGCAGTCTGGACGCTGTCGGCGCGATTAAATTGTCGCTCGCGAACGTTTTTTCTCCTGAAATTATCCTCGAACAAGCCTCACGGACACACCGTTATCATGTCACAAAGTAGGCATATGTGTTTATGTGAAAACAGCACATTCGGGGTGGTTTTTCAGTGAATACCGCCCTGCCAGGAGCTGGTGTACTGAGAAAACGGACCGTCCAGCCAAACCAGCGCGGCTCAATATCAACATAAACATGCTCGTGCAAGCTTTGGCGCTCGCGGCTTCAATAAAGTTCCTGCTGTGTTTGAGTCATAAACATCAAATCTGACAACATCTCAGCACCCAGAGGCTTAAATCACTGAAGCCCCGTGCGCCCTGACAATCTAACGCTCGGCAACCGAGTAAATTTATAATGATTTCAGGCTGCGCCTTACCTTCAGTTCCGCACTCTCCGCCATCTTGTATTTCTTTGCGCAGGCGTGGTGAGATGCTGTCACATGACTGGGACGAGCAGAGCGCTGCGTGAACGCGCACACACAGCGACAGGGGTGCGTTCAGGATCACAAAACGTTTAAGGAGGAAAGAAAACAGATGCAAAACGATGTGGAATATGTTACAGAATAGATTAGAACAACTAAAACTACCTTCAGATTCAGTTGAAAACTCTGGAGAGAAACAAATTAATATGTAGACATAGATTTTTTTTTATTATATAAAACTAAAATAGAAGACAACAATAAAGAAAGACAAAACAGCTGCAGAACGATGTGGAAAATGGTATGTTATGTTATGTTATGTTATGTTATGTTATGTTATGTTATGTTATGTTATGTTATGTTATGTTATGTTATGTTA
>JAPQRN010000018.1:10015464-10026798 GCA_037367275.1 Coranthus polyacanthus
CTGTATTTGTATTTGTATTTGTATTTGTATTTGTATTTGTATTTGCAGGCCCACATGAAGGAGACCTGACAAACACAGGCAGAGCGAGTGGCACTTTGGAGGACAACAAGAATGACAAAACGCCCGGGCTCATTTATCAAGTTACAGGACCATCTGTTAGGTTTCCACACCGGCCACGCAAATCAATGTGAGGCCTCGGTGATAAAAGGAAAAGGAAAAGGAAGAAGGAAACACGGGAACCAAAGGAAACAGACAAGGAGGCGCGCGTAAAATAGTTTGGAGGCGGTGGTTTAAATTGTTTTCTGTTGAGGCCTTTTGCGTCTAAATGGAGCGAGCGAATGAGCTGATGATGATGAAGATGAAGATGACGATGAAGATGATGCCCCAGGCCACACTGTCACATAATACACGCACATACACACACACACGCAAGCACCACACACACTTAAACATAGGCCACGCAGAGCTGATGAGCCCGATAATTAAACGTAAAAAAAAGCAAAAAAGAAAAAAGAAAAGAAAAACAATGGCAGTGATGTAAACGCTCACAGAGAAGCCGATTGGCTGCTTTGAGATTTCTTCATTGTTAGTAAGTGGCGGGTCGCTTAACCAATCCAACTCCTCTGCAGGTGTCCACACCTGCGTAAAGGTGGAAGAAAAGCCAGAAAAAAAAAAAATCTGTGCCGTCGGCAGTAAAAATAAAAGGATAGTCTGAAGTCTACAGTCTGAAAAGAGCCTGTTTTTTTCCTACCTGCTTTTTCCTGCGTGGTTGTACTTTGGACGCCGAGTTCCTGTTGGAAATATTGTGATAAATAAAAATATTAAATATCCAATATCACAGCTGCAGGAAATCTTAGACCTTTCCTCCACTCTGTAAATGTGTGTGTTTTCCATAAATCATCCAAGCTTGATGAAATCTCACAACAAACCTACTTGGATAAAGTATATAAATATAGGCCTATTATTAGTTAATAGGTGTACATTTTTAGTTTTAATATTTAGTTAACTCTAGCACACAGTTTGCACAAATGTCAGTCTCTGGTCTCCTGCCGTCCACCACCAGTAATTAGTAATGTCTCACAAAGGTTCTCTGAGAAAAAAAGTGTCTTTTTAAATAAACTTAAAATGGACACTACTGAGAATTTACTACCTGAATTTGTTTCCCTCAAACCTGTTCACTGATGAAATTATTTACTTTGGTGACTGTAAGACTCGAAGCCACATCCACAAACATATTTGACTTAATCACACAAACACCAACTTGTACTCACTACTGCACGTAATGTATGCATTAGTGAGTAGACACATAAGATAAAATAACAGTGGAGATAACAGTACATTTTGCATGGATTGCAAGAATTTGCAGCCCCCATCCACTTAGGGTATTTAAGATTGAATGCATTTCAGTAACTGCTGCTCTGGATGGCTTTTCATGGCGTTCCATTACACAGATTTCCTCTATATCTTGCATTTTATTTGTTTGGGAATAAACTGAACTGAACTGTATTCATCTGAAGCTGAAAAAGTTCCCAACAAACACACTATTTAACACAGTTTGTGCAATATTTCCTATAAAATGATGATGTCCCACTGTTTGAAAAAAACTCTTGAACCACATTTATGTATTAAATTATATGGTGCTGAATTAAAATGTGTGTTTTCAATTTAAATAAACTTGCTTTGAGATTAGCGTCAGACGTGTAAATTTGGTGAGTAATGAGAGATGAACTAAATGCATGTTTTGCATGTTCTTTTTATGGTATTTGTTGACAACAAGAAAACATGTAACACCAGGATCGTCTTTTTAAAAATGACTATTTGGGGGTTAAAGTAGCCTGGAGACCGGCCCTGATTCGTTCATTATATTTATGACAATCTAGAAAGAAAAGCACTAACGCTGTTTGTTGTAGTAAACAAACTCCCTCCCTCTTAAAGGTTCAGTGTTTGATGTTTAGTGACATCTCGTGGTGAAGCTGTAGATTACAACCAACTGAATACCCCTCGTCTCACCCTCTGCTACGGTGGCCACGAGAAACCTGGAAGGTTCTCATCAGAACCAGGGTTTGTTTTGTCTGTACTCTTTTTCTTAACTGTGGTCCACACTCAGACATAGTGGGTGAAGGTTAAGCTTACACTGGA
Organism: Coranthus polyacanthus; assembly: GCA_037367275.1. Lineage (NCBI taxonomy): Eukaryota > Metazoa > Chordata > Actinopteri > Kurtiformes > Apogonidae > Coranthus > Coranthus polyacanthus. Next base: position 10,017,604 of record JAPQRN010000018.1, read on the forward strand.
TTCCACCTGCTATAAAACAGAAAAGAAGAAGAGGAAGTCTGCAACGTGGTGGACCTCAAGATAGAAACGGCTCAACGAAAACATGAGTCTTATTATCAGGTATTTATACACTAATGCAAACATAATTATGAATATTATATTCTATTTCTGCAGTTAAACAACCCCCTTAAATCTTACACACTGGACCTTTACATGTAGACTAATAATATGGGCACACTACTTTATTTCTGCATTTCCCAAACTCAGGGTCAGGACCCAATGTGGGTCATAGGCCCATTTGTATTGGGTCATCAATAAATACATAACAATGTGATAATGTGACAATGAATTTTTCTGATGAAAATAGAAGCCAAAAAAGCAAAAGAAAAGACAAAGGAGCAAAGAGGAGACTTTCAAGAGGCAGCGAAAGTGTGCTGCTGACAACAAAAGTGTTTCCTGACATTATCTTACATTACATCTCTCACTCGCATCATTCTCTCTAATGTGACTCAGGCAGAAAAGTACATTATTTAAATACTGTCTTCATGGTAGAAAAGTCAGTCAAAAATGTTGGCTGTTATGGATATTCGGAATGCTTTTGGAGTTTTTAAAGTTTTTCAGACTAAATTTCTCTTTCGGCCTCTGGAGAGAACCTCGACGCAGACCTCACTCCTCCACCATTTGACAGGAAGTCAGGAAACTCAACAGGGGAAGTTGTTTTAAAATGCATTTTAAAAAAAAACACTTGATTGATTAGAAATAGATTTTAAAAGTCAAATTACTCTCTTTAACGGAACACAGAGGTTTCAAAGTCTGAACCAGGAGCAACTTTTAGGTCTCCTTCTGGACTGGACCATGTCTGCTGTTTTACCTTTCACAATAAAAGCTCTAGACACAAACACTGCACAGCTGAACCAAAATTCATTGAACATTGATTTAGCGCAGCATTTGTTAGTCTTTCCCCCAAGAAATATCACACAGATTTAAAATATACGGTTTATCATTAGAAATATATTCTAAAAGTCATTTAAACTACCTGACTTCCTGTCGCCCTCTTGTGCTTTAAATTGATATTATTCTAACTTATGCTCTACTTTTAGACTGGCTCTTTCATCTCAAAGGTCTTCGCGGTGTGAAGTTATTTAGCAGAGCATGCACCGATCATTCCATTAGTTGTGGACTACTGGATTAATCGACAACTATTTTGATAATCGGTTTGAGTAATATTTAATATAAGGAAAAAAAGTCAAAATTCTCTGGTTTGAGCTTCTTAAATGTGAACATTTTCTTTCCTCCTCTGTGACAGCAAACTGAATATGACACAACAAGACATATAAGGACGTCGTGTTGGGTTTTGGACATTTTCAACATTTTCAAAACCAAATAATTAAAAGGAACAAATAATCCACAATAAAAATAATGGTTAGCTGTAGCGCTATTATTCAGCCAATTCTGTAGGTATTCGTTGTTCTTCTGAAAATCCTAGTAATGTGAGCATTTGAAATTCAAAAAGTAGATTTGGTGATGAAGATAAGGGTGATGAAGCTGGAGGTAAAAGCCCAGAGCCCCGACAGACTCTAGACTCGCCACTGTCACAAGAGTCACAAACAGCCAAGAGACACCAAACTAATGCTTCGTTTCGCGTTTGATAAGCGGTGCACACCCCGATCATCCAGGTTATACTGACAGTGACAGTGTGTGAAGAGTGTGTTTGAAGCATCTCGAGTCCCGTGTGCAGCCAGTTTTACCTCCCTGCAATATTGATGCTGAACCTGATCCTAAGCGCACGCTCTCCTCTTTCACCATCAAGAGGCTTCCCCTCCATCCCCCGCCAATAATTACAATTTTATACTGTAATTATTCCTCTCTTTTTAATTATTTAGACCGCCGACTTGAATGCAGCCTTTGTCGCTGCTTATTCCGGGGGAAACGTGAGCTGACGTGGCCGGATCAGCAGCGAGGAGTTTTTAATTAGACATTTCAGCGGTAATTTTAGGCGAGCTCTTTATTATTACTGTTGGATACAAATGACCCGGGCCTCATTGATATGCGTTCAATTGTTTAAACAAACCTTTAAGGTGAAATATTAATGCGCTTCAGGTTTAAGTCATTAGGAGTCCAAACTCACCAGGTTGAACCCATGAGCTGATGGATTATTTATCCCGGGAGGAGATGTGACAGTTGGTTTTGGAAATAACGCGCAGTAACGCGATGGATTAACGACTGACAAAGTGCTTTAATCATTTCTACAGCAGAGACTCGACCTACACTACACCTTAAATGTGTTTTCAGCGATTTAAAACAACTCTTTTTATGGCAGTTACTGCAAAAAAAAAAAAAAAAAAAAAAAATCAGGCTAGAAAACCACTGAATAAAAAGTTTTGGTAACACTTAATATTGAGGTACACATATTAACCATAATATAGTTGCTTATTAGCACATATTAGTAGCATATTAGTCTTTCTATAAAACACCATATTCTACAACTAACTCTTCTTTTTTTGAAGATATTGTTTTTTTTTTGCCCCAGCTCGGTCTCATTCTTCCCTCTCACTCTGTCTCCTTCACTTGATTTTCTTTCATTTTTTCTTGACTTATTTTTCTTTATTCATCCTCTAAACTGGATATTTCTCCTGCAGTAAAACTAGGCGACCCCCCCCCCTCCCCCCCTCCCCCTACACATCTTCATTCCACTGCAGTAATATCCCTTAACATGAGATCACGTTAAAACATCTTACTTTAAAGCCGTCGGGTCATTTACTGTATTATCGACCAATGTAAAAACGCAGCCTATAAATAATGTAGAGAAGCAGGTCTGTGTGTAAACTGCACTGCACCACAGGAAGGTGACAAAAACCCGGGTGCATGTTCATGTAGAAGGAGCTTTATGGCACAAAATAACACGTAAAGGAGCAGGAGGAAACTGCACTAATCTTTGACGATCATCGATTTGCGTCAAACGCCTGCGTGAGGTCTGGAGCAGGCGTCATATTTTCGGTGTTAAAGGTTCATTTCCAAATCGCTTGCATGTTGTCATACGTGTGAAAAGATAAATCAAGGCCGCCTCAATCAGGACAGGTTTAATAACAGCTGCAATTGAGGCCAAATGTTTTATAATTAACAGTTGTATCAGCACCCTATAAAACCATGACCCCTATAAATTCCATTTTAGAGACCAATCAATCCTCCTCTTGGACTAAAGGGCCTATTGATCCCTCACTGCTCGGCTCACTTAAACGGTTTCTCCGTATCCTTCTTTGTTTCCAGTGAAAAGCGCATTTCGATTGCACTTTTTTATTGGGAGAAAGATTCCGCCGAGAGGGAAGCGATGGCTCGAAAATTAAACGGTGACATTTTAATTACAGGACATTGATAAAGGGATCTGGGTAATGGCTGTGTACAGGGCGGCCACTCATTGTCCCGCCTGATGTGCTAATCAAGTCGGACTGCTCTGGAAAAAGGTCATCGGAAGATACAATGCGGAGACGGCAGCTCGCTGGGAATTTGGGAATATGAGGGTCCCGGACTGCGCCAAATGAAGACGCATCTCCAAACAATGCGCGGTCAATATCCCGCAGAGAGGCCCGCCAGATGAGATCATGGAGGATCCAAATTTTCATTCCAGACATATTATCACTATAGGTCACAAGAAGCACAGCTATAGATCATCTGCTGCTGCAATTTACATGCAGAAGAGGACGTGTGTGGCAGGAAGAGGGCTGATCATCCTGACGGTTCAACACGTGACGGACAGATGACACATCCATAGGCGCAGATTTCAGGGCGAGGGGTGGAGGGGATTCGCCACCCAAATAAAAGCATGAAAGAAGCAGGGGACTTGGGTATGGGTATCTATTTCCCTCCAGAATATGAATTATGAGCTCACATTACGGTAGATTTCAGGGGGGACACATGCATTTGTGCCCCACAATAAAAACATGAAGTATTTTGACAGTTCATGAGGGTTTTTTTTTTTTTGTAAGTCATTACTAAGGTTTGAAAAAAAATCCTCCAAACATTGCTTTTAGGTGTGAAACGTTTTGCCAGTTCTTGATTGTTCTTTCCACAGGCTGCCTTGTTGTGCTACTCACTGAAAGGGAACCATCTCACTCCTTAGACCACATCAACCTAATATTTGAAAAACCTGGTTGCCTTAATGCCCTCGTGTGTCTAGTCTGGTCTCGGTCTTGACTCGGTCTCGCCCTGCCTTGGTCTTGGTCTCAATTCGGTCTTGATACACCCTGGTCTCGACTACAATACTAATAAATAGAACATTTCTACCATAAACAGATATAAATTGACCCACAAAAATTCACCCTAAAGTATTTAAGGCTCAAAATCTCCTGGGGGAGGAAACTGTAACGTCACTGTCAGTTGACTTCAACTTTTCATGAGCTCAGATACACAGGCCCGTAAAGAATTTAAAGGTAGCCACTTCCTGTGAGCTTTTATTTTTATATCTTTTTGTGGGAGGTAGCTACACTCGGCTACAGGGAAGTAGAATATCAGTAGTAACTAGGTCGAAGCTGGATGGTGTTAAACAGACCAGTCATCATGTACTTCAGCACACGGTTCAATGGGAACAACGTATATTTTGCTTAATATTATATGAATTGTATAACATATGATAATTACTCCTTTAGTTCATGTTTACCCTGTAGCTCTTACGGTATTGATCAGGTTCACATATACAACGGTTTTGAATGAACATAAAAAATACATTTAAAGTGAGGAACAACCATAGATTGGATTCACTACAAGGTCTGGTTTCATTTTGAGGGTTTTTAAGGAGTTCATTTAGCTTAAGAAGTAGGAGAAAATAATAAATAATTTAATATTAAGATAAAAAGTCATGCAGAATTATAGATGTGACCATATCGATAGCTCATTCACCTGCTGAGTCAGACTTTCAGAGCTTCTGTTTATTGAATAAAACATATTTTTTCCTGACAGACTGCTCTACTATAGTTGTGTTTAAGAAGTTACACTAACAAAACACTAGAGGATTCTGTCATTAAAGCTGCAGCGCTTGATAGTTTTTTACTTTTTTTAGTTTCCAGCATATTGTAATTCAAGAGTTCTGAGAGGACAACAGACTTCTACATGTACTTCTTGCCTGTGTTTTCAGGCTGTAGAAAATCTACCCGTGACGCCCAGATTTTGTCCAATCACAGGTGTTTTCAGGCAGGTAGGTGGATGAAATAAGTGATTGACAGCTGTAATTACCAGTCGCTGATCAGATTGTGTCAGACGTGACCTGGACGTGACTCTGCTACACTACTCCATGTCTCAACACGTTAGCTTGGAAAAGTAGCTTCACTTTTCCATAACGCCATGAAATGACGTCGGATTATCTGTATTTATAGTTAGTCTGTAGATTTGGACCCAGAGCAAAGAGCTGCACAAGGAAGGTGTGTATTTTCAAATTCTGGTGTTTTTTCTTTCCTGATTCAGCTTTTCAGCTCCTGCAGCTTCACGTTTACTGGTACTTCATTACAACAACTGGCCTTTTAGAGTAACTTAGCTATATTAGCTAATGTTAGCATATTAGAGCTGGATTCTAGACCCAAAAATGACACTCATTCATTCCATTGGAAAGCTGCTCGTGTTTCTGGCTTCCATGTTATTTCCATGTTATTGGAGTGAATTGACTCAGGCTCAGATGAAATAAAAGAATAAGTGCATGTCCAGAGGTGTCCAGTTCAGTCTTCTTTTATTGAAGCATCACACATCAGAAACATCTCAACACGTTCCCAGCCTGTTACAGTATAACCTGGGTATAGTCCTTTCTCAGCCTGCAGCACAATTAAACATGACATAATGCACAGTGTATAGAAAAATACACTACATTATACTGGTCATTGCACACACGACTAGCTCTGCTGTGCTTGTGGACTATTGTTTCACCCGCTCCATTGAGCAACAAGTTGTTTTACTGTTTTATCTTAGCTTTAAATTGCACCCTTGGTAACCTCCTACATATATCAATTTTTTTTATTTTGTTCACAGTTAGATCAGTGAGGTCTTCAGTTGAAATGTCTCCACTGAGGATGTAAAAGATAGTAATGAACATACAGTTGAAATCTTAGGCACAGACAAAAATCTTCTCATGTTCATCTCTCTGATACCAACAGAAAGGAGAGAAAGCTGCTGAAGAGCCTTTCACCGGTGTTTTAAGGCAAATGCTTTAGGAGAATGCTCTCATTGAGATAGATGTCTATAGATGTCCAAGCCAAGGTAGTCTGTTAACAGATGCTACATTAAATGTGACGTGAGCAAAACGTTTTTTTGTCTTGCTTCGTGAGAAGCTGCGACGGATGCTCATTTGAGTAAAGTCGACCCTGCACTCATCAACCTCTGATCAACTTCTTCCAGCACTCAAACCCTTTTGTGGGACGTTGGTGGCACGAGATTCATACTTTGCTCGTAAAGACAACAAAAAAAACAACACACACACAAGGACGAGCGGCATTGTGGGTATTTGTAGTATTACTGCTTTTGGTGTCCCTCGGGAGAATAATCAGCTGTAAAATTGAAGCATAAAAAGGGTTAAATAGCAAGTAAAGTATCTGTTGTAGGAGGAGGATTTATGAAAGCTAACCTCAGTCAGAAGATCATTCTGCTTCTGCCTGTTTTCATTTCAAGGGAGTTTTGCATAATCGTATAATACCAAAATATAGACACATTTTTGAATTCCCTTTGCTTTTCAAGGCTCATTTTGAAACAGTCAATAATGAATCAATCTCAGCGTGAGTGACTTCACGCTGCTTTGTGTCAGGGTCCTGAAATGTCCTCATGGCTCTACTATGCAACATACAACTGTTATTGAGTCACCGGTGCCTCTCAAAAGATTTACGTGAAAGCAGAGACCTCATTCAGGAAACTAACATCGGACAAGGTCTCTATTTGAAGAACAAAGTGACACTAAAAGTAAGTAACACAATGGAGCTGTGAAGGCTGAAAGTCTGCACAGGGGACAGGAGTAGAAATAAGTATATAAATATATTTAACTTTGAGGAAAACTAGAAGCTAATTTTTCCATCTTTGTATAATGTTGTCTTGAGAGTCTGAGCACTGAAGACGACAAAAAAAAATAAGATGATTTGAAACACAGTAATTAAACTCCAGACCTCTCTGGCCTGTAAATTAACCAACGCTTGTTTTACACTGAAAGGATCTGCTCGAGGGTTTGCACAAGGTCATGAAAATAATAAAAAAATCATTTTAATTATCTGTTGTGCTATACATGAAAAAAAAAACTTGTTGCACTCAAGAGCTTTAAAGCATTGCTTCCCTTTTAATAAGACTTAGTTGCTTTAATTATCTGATCTCTGAGTCATTCATCAGCTGTTTGACTAACGCCGTCCTAAACCGTTCACACAGTAAATATTAAGACATTAGTGGTTTTTATATTAAGCACCGGGGTGTTATTGAGGTTGTGAATAAAGCACATTTCTGCATTCAGTATAATTAGTTGCATTTATCAGTCTTCATTTTCCGACATCCATAACATAAAACACTTTTATTAGTTATCCTTTTGATAGTCGAAAAAGTCATGGCAAATGTTTTCAATTTGCATCATGAAAACTCACAATTCAGTGTTACAACCTCTCTGAATTACATTCTGCCGCTCCGCATAAAACGGGTGGTTGGTGGTATTTTAGGCTGTGTGTGTGAAACAGTTGAAAAAACACACTGTATTTAGTCAGAACTTTAGCTCCGCTGTTAAAATACTGTACGTCTTCATCCAAACAAGAGCCGCGTTTCCCAAAACCCAACACGACGTCCTCAAATTTTCCTGTTTGATCCACAGCCCAAACATGCTCAGTTTACTGTCACAGAGGAGGACAGAAACCAGAGAATATTCACACTTAACAAGCTGGAAACTGGAGAATTCGGACTTTTTTCTTCAAAAGAAAATCAGTCAAACCGATCAAAATAGTTGTCGATTCATTTAATAGTCTGTAACTAATCGATTAATGGTTGCAGCTCAAATCAAAACCCATCTGTCCTGTTTTTTTTTTTAAATGGGTTTGTAACTGGAACATTTGACAAAGTTTTAGAATATGTTGTCTGTAATCGATGTTGAGTCTTGGGGTCATTTTTCTATACTTGAATCATAGATGCCGAGGTTTCAACTGTCAGTTTGTAACGTCTAACTCTATGCCATTCTAATTAATGTAGTAAAAATCTGTCTCTGTTCATTTGCGTGTTTTCTTTCTTACCTTGTACTTGCATTTATCATGAATATGTGCAAGGCTTCTGGACTGTTGAACACCTTAAGACTTGTTTACATGAAGAATGAGACAAAATGAACCTGAAACACTTCATACACTTTATACAGTACATATATATATATATAAAAAAAAACAGGTGAAGAGAGTAAAAGAGGAATAAAAGAAGAAGTGAAACACTAATGATGCAAGGCAAAAGCAACAGGTACATTCAAACTTAAAATACAACATCAACAAGAAAATAGTGAACCGAGTTTGTTAAGAATAAAAGAATAGGAAGAATAAAAATGAAAAAACTAAAAAATAGTAAGTGGAGAAGAAGTGTAACATGAAATGAAAAGTACCTGATACTGTCCTCAAACTCAGTACTTGTTGACTCTCCACTGTTTAAAGTACATACTATATGGACTGTGTGATGGTGTTTTCATTAAAATCACATTATCGAGACTGAGACGCCTTCAGGACCCGACTCCTAACATGACCTCAGGTTTAGACACAAATGATGGTTTCTTCATTAATAGTTTGACATTTGGATGTGTCGTCGTGTTGTGACCCAAACCTGTAAAACCTCTTCACTGTGTGAAGCTCAGTGTGTATTTGCATTTCATAATTAATCTCAGTCAACCTTTTAATTAACACCGGCTTTAATCCTGGTCAATAAGATACACATTAACCTGTGAAAAGGTGTTGGAACTAAACAGAACTGTCTGCTAATGTAAGAACAGTGTCAGAAAATGTGTTGTGTTTTGTCCACTTTAAATACAAACTTCAACAAGAAAAAGTTATGTATGTTAAATTAAAACTGAAAGTAAATTAGTAAATTAACTTTGACTTGTGTTACAATTATTTCAATTTTGATTTTGCAACACATTCCATAAAAAGTCGGCACAGTAAAGCATTTACCACTTTGTAATGTTGTCATTTCTTTTCTCAAGTCGTCGATGGACTGAAGACACCAAGTCATGAAGTGTTTCAGGATCAT
>JAPQRN010000018.1:10026898-10039064 GCA_037367275.1 Coranthus polyacanthus
AATCACCTGTTCACATCACCTGTTTCAAATCACATTATTTCATTATTTTAGCTCATTATTTGTCCTAAATTGATCCCGTTCCATTTTTTTCTTGAATGTTTTTCAGGCTGAATGTGATGAAGTGAAATATGTTGTGTTCATACTGTCAACAATGAAATACAAGTCAAAGGACATTTTAATATCACTGCTTTCTTTATTAATTAGCATTTTCCAAACTGCTCCAACTAGTTCTTAATTAGGGTTGTACACAATTAGACAGAGTTACATAAAAGGCTTGAATTCCCAGAGTGAGAGGGGTTCCTAAATTGTGCAACTGTACATCATCTTTACAAATACAAGGTACAGTTGAGATAAAATGAAACTCTATACGGCTATTAACAACAAACAACAGGTGTAGCCACAGCCTACGTGTCCGTTTCTCGTTTCACTGCAGCGCCTCTCCTCCTCTGAATCCTTCTTCCCTGAAATGTCAACCCTCCAGAATCAGCAGATTCAGACACTTTTGTTCGGTTTTTGTCATATGACAAAAAACTAAAGATATTAAAGTAAATGCAACACAAATTATCCTGCCTGTGGTTTTCTATCCAACCTCAAACAAAAACAGACACAGAGTTTTAAGTCAGTAAGTTATCAGCACAGCTCAGTGTGGTTTGGATTTTTTATGCTGCAACAGTTGATCCAAAACCACAGTACTGATAAATAACCTGCTGCATTAGAAAGTGAGTGAATAAAAGACTAAAAATTCTAACTTTTTGGACAAAATTTCAAAGTGAACGTGAGGACGTGAAATTCAAACTGTGACTGGATTCAGGTTAAATTATTAATTGGTTATTTTTCAGATGTAAATTACAAAGACAAGCGATGGTTTTCTTTTCTAAGCTTGTCCTACATGATAAAAGTAAAATATTAAAAGATTCAACAGTTGCTGCTTTTGTATCTAAATCACAATACAAAACATATTGACACTAATCAAAGTCCATACCAGTCACCTTCAGAATAAGAGTTATAAATAGCAATAAATGCCAAAATGAGCAGCTATAAAAACAGTCTTAAAACTGATATGACTTTCTCATAAAAATGATATTTTAAAGGCTATTTAAGATTTGTTTTTACGCTTCGTGCAATCATTTTTTATGATGGAACAGACTGAAGCAACAAACCTGATCACAGGATTATGTGAAGAAAGTGGTTTAAGTTCTACTTATATAATTACTCTGGTTCATTACTCGAGATATAATAATAAAATACAAATAAATTAAACAGGAACACTATAAAAACCTCTTAAATGTTTACGTCCAACAGATTTTGTTTTAAATGCAAAATGTTTTGGCAAATGGCTTCCTGGTTCATTTTAAAGGAATATGCTGAGAAAACAGGTTGTCATAAAACAAAACAGCAACAAATATCTGTTAAAAAACCCTGAACAAATGCTTCAAAATCTAATGAGAATCTGTGGCCTTTTTGCCCAAAGTACATCTGAATTCTTCAAAAGTTCTTTAGATCTACAGCTTTGGAATTAATTATTTAACCACTGTGACAAAGTAGTGAAAAGTCATGTTTTCTACTGTGTAAATGTGAGTCAAAAATCTGACCAAACACATGAAATGTTTGCTTTACAAACTTAAAAATTAATCTGATCTGATCATCTGATGTTGAAAAAGACTCTATAAAGAGTGTATTAAAAAAAAAAAAAAAAAAGCATAAAAAACTCCAGAAAATCAAAAGGTCATTTGAAGGACTGTTAATAGTTATCTCCAAAGCTGTATCCGTATTAGTCCTGGTAAAAAAATTATAAAACGATACTTTTTGTCTTTTACACTGTTTTGATCTTGTTATGGTTTTTACATTATTTTTGTCTTGTTATGTCTATTTACGAATATTTTAAACCACAAATAATCATCTAATTTCAACTTTCACTCAAAATGCAAAATCGGCCTTTAAACTAGAAAGAAACAATGTGACGTTTATCCTGACAATAACCGACATCGACTGATATGAAAATGTTTAATGCCCGACTCTAATTTCTATATACCAGGTATTTAGAGTTTTCAGTTGTGTTTCATTTGTGATTGAATAAACTGAGCTCCAGAGAAAACAATCACGTCCAGTCTCTCATTTACTTTGACTGCTGACCCAGTTGACTTGTTACTGCTGCACAAATAGCGACAGTGAAGTGGAGTCAAACAGAGATGTCACATGTGATATCTCAATGACAACCGCTCCAATCACCAATCTCATCTGGGGGACCTGAGCCGGGGGTCACGGAGGTCACGGCGGGGTCAGAGGTCAGAGGGGTGGAGGCGGTAAATGGGATGAGTCGACTGAGGCCGAGCAGGAGTTTTATTGGCGGTGTCTAGATGTCCAATTAGATGGACAACACTTGAGCCGGGCCGTTTTAATGAACATGTCAACACTGATTTCATCGTGATCTGTCCTCAACAACAAGAGGCTGTCACTGCTGTGCTCTGTTCTAACTAACATGTTATCCTTCACAGAAGACCTTCTCTATGCTTTTTAAGGTCATCATATAATTAGAGCAAAGGATTACAGGGACATTCAGCAGAGTGTCTAATGTACCAATAGTAAAACATACTGTGTTTGATCTAAAGTTCAGAAAATCATTCTATTAAACACTCAAACATGTTCTTTCACCTGTGAACTGAATTCTGTGACTTAATTACAGCACATCAACGCTGATGACAATACACATAAAAATCGCCAAAATTATAAAAAATGTCATTTTATAGGTGAAAATGGATCAACCTGCCATGTCCTGTTTTTAAATCATCTTCAGCCGTCACACCTTGATGCTAAGTTACCCCAAAAAGTTGACTATACACCATGAAACGTATATTAAAAAAAAAAATCACAGTTAACGTCCTCTAATCAGAGGTGAGCGGCCCACCCGTCCTTCACTTGGAGTCTGACAAACCTCGTTCATTTCACGACAGGGAACTGAAGCCGTTATATGGCTGTAGAGGACGGTGTGCCCCATGTACAGCCAGTAATCAGGTGATGGCTGGTTGCAGGGATAATTGAAATGAAAATCAAAATAAACCACTGCTCACTGGGACGACTTTAGTGTGACTTTAATCAGAGTGAATGTTATGTTTTTTACTGCCTCCATCGGTTAGTTTGTCAGTTGTTAGTTTGAACTACGAGGTTAAAACACTAAATTCAAACAGTAAAGTGGTGACCGCAGAATTGCTGTTATTGTTGGGTGAATCTAGTTGGTTTGAAGAGCACTTCAGGTCTACACTTCCCTCTGGGAAAGGACTGTATGACAGCAAGGTGGTCATACATATCCAGACCTCCGTATCTCCACACTTTGTTAGTGCTGGGCCACCGTCGTTCTGGAATAGAAGTAAAAGTCCTCTGGGTTGTTTGGCTAGTTCTTAAAAAGAATCACACTCATCTGAGCGCAGGACGCAGCGACAGTGTCTTTGTGAAGTAGTGTTGGGAGAGAAGGTTTTGTGGAACATGTGCACATGAGGAAGCACGTCATGGTATTAAAATGACCTACATCTAAATGACCTACAGCTAAATCCCTACAAAAGAAAATGTCACATAAAAAGACGTGTCTCTTTATCAAAATTTGCCACTTTCATATAGTTGCAGCTCAGAGGTTGTTATTCTTTCATATAGCGAGGAGGACTTTCAAAACGGTAACACGCAAAGTCACGCATATTCCGGCAGAGTCAGACTAATGACAAGGTAAAGCGGTGAAAATATTCTAAATACAGATTACTCTTAAAGAAATATAGATGCTTTTCAGGTGGTAATCTAATTACAAAAACCAAACTAACCCTTTCAGAGCGTCATATGAGTCTTGTGAGCTACTGCTGTCTCACATCCACACCTGACATTCAGCCCCAAATACGTAGCACTTTTCAAAATCATACAGTGGGTTGACTTGGACCCAGAATGGGGGAAAAGTTACATTTTAAATATTACCAAACACTTTTTTACTGTTACTGTACTTTACAGGACTACAGACCATTACCAAGTCAACTGTCAATATACAGTCTTTCTATAACAGTGACATGGCAAAGTGAACTGAAGGTGAGTAGTGTTGTTGTCAGCTGTTTCTTCTGGGGTAACGTGACATTAAACGCCCCCCAGCAGCACCTAAACTGGTGCAGACAATGTAAGATTAGTAACAAAGTAGGACAGACTGGTAGTGACGGTCCACTTTTTTCCTCCTGGGATCCGTCTTGTGTTTTGAGCAGAAAAATGTTGGAAAATGGAAGACTGTGTAGGTAAAAATAAAACGATGAAGGGTGAATACGGTAATGAGGGACATGTTTGAAACTTTGAAGCTAAGTTTATTAATTAAAACTTATTTTCTTCTTCTTCTTTTTCTTTCTGCAACTAATAGTTTTAATTTACCAGTATGAAAATGATGTATTAATTCTGGTGTAATTTAAAATCACACAGAAAGCGGGCTCCACATCCCATTGTGCTCTAATCCTGCACAAACTGTGGACGTGGTATAGGACCAGGGGGTGCCCCATCAATCCTGTTGTCCTTCTAATGGGCAGCTGGGGTTAACACAGTCTGAGGTTAATTACTCTCATATCAGTGTGTGTGTGTCAGTATGAGACGGTGGACTGGACGCTCCTGGGTGCCCCAATGCGCTGAATACCCATCTCATCAATCATTCCTTCTTGCCTCAGTAGAGAGAGATACAGAAATAAAGAAGGAAGTCCTGACTGATGTTTTTCAAATCCAGCTCTCAACCTCTGCTCCAGAAATTAACCCTGACAGGGCTGCGACCTCTGCAGGAATCCGACCTGGATCAAGGCTCTGGCTCATACCAAACTCACACACCTGCCCAGATGCTGGAGGAACATGACATTACCTTCAGCTGGTAACCCACTTTCATTGTCCTGATGTCATTTACACCTTTAAGGATACATTCAAATGTTTCAAGTCTGTCTTAAAACAACAGTCTGATGCCCACATGAATATCGAGAGGTTCTTCAGTTGGACTTTTTAGGGCTGCAATGAACAATTCTGTTTTGGGGTCTTTCAGCTCCTCTGAAACACAGTCGCAAACAACCTACAATACAACACAACAGATAAACATTGGCCAATGCCATCATTTATTTACTCTATAAGAGGTAAAAAAAACCCCCTAAACTGACAATGATTCACTGGCTCATGATTGAGACATAATGGGGGCAGTGGTTTGTGTTCTGCTGTTCTGAAGCCTCGAGTTTGGTGTTTTGGAGGCCACCTTTTTTTTGAAGCCAAAATTCAATTCAATTTTATTTAGATGGAGCCAATCACAATACACGATTATCTCAAGGCACTTCATAAATTCAAGGCCTTAAAAGAACACTATACAGCGAAAAAACCCAGCAACTTCCCAGAGAGCAAACCCAGGGCGACACGGGGGAGAAAGAAATTCCTTTACAGAATTTAGAAACTCCGAAAGAACCGAGCTCCAGGTAGGTGGCCATCTGCCTCGACCGGCTGGGGTTAATGGAAACAACCCAGAAGTGACAATATTTGAAGAGGCTGGAGCCTCTTCAAAGGGGTGAAGAGGCTTTTTCACCCCTTTCTCTCAAAGGGGTGAAACTCACCACTCTAACGCTAAAGTACTGGAAACACTGGCAAAACAAGGAAATGTGATATTTAACACAAACCAAGCATTTTCAACTACTTAAATGTTGACACATATAGCATCAGTTAACATTTGTTAACGTAGCAAAGTTCTGGAAACAGGCCGGTTACTGTGATAAAGTAACGGAAACTTTACCAAAACATCTGCGTAACAAAATCCTTTGACAGTCTTGTGACTTTAGTCTCACATGGCCAGATCTCCAGACTTTGTTAGTGCTGCGGCAGTGCTGGAGATAATTTGGAAATAGGAGTTGGGTTGTTTGGCTAATTCTTTAAATGTCTTTTACGGCACTGAGCACAGGACGCAGCAACAGTACCTTTGAAAAATAGTGTCGTTAGGGAAGTTGTTCTGGTGTGGGTTACGGTTAGGGTTCCTCATGTGCACATGAGGAAGCATTTGTCTTTGTCGAAACTTGTTATTTTCAGCTTGTAGTTGTAGCTCAGAGGCTGTTCTTTCATGTAGTAAGGAGGACTTAATGTTAGAATGCTAATCCTGCCACTGCACGACTGAAAAGTAATTACCTTATCTGAATGATCTGCTCCTGTTTGTGATGTTAAAAGTACTGCAATGGGCTTTTCCACAAATACAAGACTTCTTTTACAGTTACAAAATAAAAGCCCTCTAGCATTTCAGTGAATAGAATATATTCATTGCTTAACCAAGCTTTTATTGTGTAAACGTTGTCTTCTTGTTGCGCTGGTAAGTTTCTACAAATTACATTTTAGCTAAAAGAGTAAGACACACACACCTGCAGTGACTGAAACCAGTCAGATAATAACACTTCAGATGATGATCTACAACAACAAAGTGTTGAAAATAGCCAGATTATATTGATTAATGTATTAAATTAAATTTGTAGAAGTGAACATTGTGTTTAGCTGACATCACATTATATGACAGGCACCAAAAGTTTATCCACATTATTTTTTACCAGCCTGTATTTGAAGACCAGTTTTTTATTTGTTCGTGCTGGTCGTGCAGGAGAACATCCTTCGAGTCTTAACCACAACTACAGTAGAGAGAAATGCATTTATTGAATAAACTGATGCTTATTTTTTATGAAAGAGTAAACTGCCCATCAAAGGCCCCAAAGCAGGAATAAAAGCCTATTATTAGATCTACAATATTAATGACAGAGGAATCATTTACAAAAGGACCAATACATTTATTAGAGGGTCTAAATAAGGTCAATGAGACCAGACTGACTCCTGTGAGTCGACTGGAGCCAAGTGTTTTTTGAGCCATCAGTGTTATTACACTTTAACTTGAAGCTGTGGCAAATCATCACATGTGAGATGCAAATGGTTGTTGTTTAAATTATTCTTAAAATATGTGCTGATTATTATTTCTCTGACTAATCAATTACTGATTAGTTGTTGCAGCTCTAGTTTAAATAAGGATCAATGAATGAATTCTGCTCTTCATCTCTTACACTGAAAATACATTGGGTCGAGATTTTTGAAAAACCTGTATGAGAAGAAGTAATGATCTGCAATAATAAATAATAACACCTTTAACCTATTAATGCACGTGTCAAACTCAATCTGGCCCATGAGATAATATTATATGTCTATGATGAATGGCCCGCTGGTACACAGCACTCACACCACTCATACTACAAATCCCATAATGCACTGCAGCAGTTGCAGTGTCCAACTCCTCCTCACTGCTCTAATGACACTCTCATCAGTGGTCAGTGCCAATATGGCAAAAAAAAAAAAACTAGCCTCAAACAAAAAGTGAACTTTAAAAACCTGGGATTTTAAGACAGGTAGAGGCAGAGTATCTGTTTGTTAACATTGGAGGGAAACATCTGTGCCGTGTTTGCGGAACTGATGTGACTGTAATTAAAGAATAATCTCCGCCGCTGTGTTCCCAACAGCGCACTTTGCTGATCATGTTTGATGTTTTGAATTCTGACATGTCTTGGGAGCAGTTAAGTTCATATTCCTGATGAAAACATGGGCAGTTTAAGTCTATTCAATAAATGTTGGCCCCCGCTTGGCCTTCGACTTAGACCATGTTTTAAGTTTCGGCCCTTGCTGTGATTGAGTTTGACACCCCTGTATTCAGCCTCTGTGGTTCTAATTTAAATCAATGCATTTCATTTCACACAGAGGGCATGGTAATGTAAGTTGTAACATGTTACATACATGTTACATACAGTACGTCTATTGAACTATGAGCTGCTCATAACTTGTATCGTCTTATTTTGAATACGATATTTTTCTTATTCTGAAGATGTCAAACTAGACGTCATTTCACAAGAGATCATTTTAATCTCAGATACTAAGACGCCGCATAATCCTCTGATAATTAAATTCCCTGCAACTAAACTCAAGCGTGAAAAGTGCACAGAAGAATTACAGAGTAACTACTCCTTAGTTAGGTCATTGAAGGTGTCCTGACGTTCTGCCGTAGCGGTTCGTGGACAGAGGTGAGGGAGGGGAAGGACCGATTTTAAAGTTACATTAATCACCGTCTGGCCACATCAAAACGGGATAATCACCTGCAACTGCTCTGCTCAAATAGAAATAGGCGAAACCCAGGGGAAATTCCACCTAAGTCTTTAATTGTTTGAAGGGTCTGTTTAATCTAAGATTAATTTATGCGATTTTAAATAACTCTATGTATGATTAATATGCTCAGAAGAAATTAAAAGGAGTTAGAGGCAATTATAACAAGAGACTGGTCATCACCTCATTAGAATCGTGTTGGAGGAAACACGGAGTGTGTGTCAGTGTGACTGTGTGTGAGACAGAAGGGTGAAGAGGTAGATAGAATAACTAGGTCTTTACAGATTTACATGCTAATCACTGGCTCCCTCTGGTCACTGGCTGGCACTGGTTGGTGTGTGTCGAAATACATGGTATGCGTGTCCGATCTTAGCGCACAGGGAATGGACGGACACTTCTCTAGGGAGTGTTACGATGGCGTTTTCCCTCTAAACTTAACGACCCAAGCATGTAATGCTACTTTCAAAAACTATCTGCTGTGTTCAGGACCGTTGAGCCGCAGTTTTCTTTACATATCAATGAGCCACAACACTAAATGTTAGTCACTGAAATGGAAATAAGTAAAAAGGAAAGACAGTAAAACATGAGAGAGAAGAGTAAATCAATTTCATGGCCTAGTTTAGTCCTCAGCCAGGTAGGGAAAAGGGTAAAACGTCCAGCACAGCAGCAAAGAGAAGCTAACTTTTATCATCCGTCACCATCAAAAAAACGGGAGTTTTATATGCTAATATATGAAAAAAAGCGGTACTTTGATGCACCAGTTATATGCAAGTTCAAACACAGCCTGGGTGGAACATAATTTCTAATTTAGGATGGAAGTTACAAGCTACTAATTTTTTTAAGGGCTGCACCAGTGTAAATAGTTCCTACATAGGTTGAAGTTACAACTAAGCAACTAAGCATGGTGTAAGGGGAGGATAACTGGGAAGATGAGAAGGAGTGAATTACACCAAAACATACATTATTCTTCTTGATCTAAGGTCAGATAATACACAAACTAAGGTCAACATAGTATTATTACACTCTCTTATCTAGGAGACTTTTGGGGCATCTGACTCCTGTATTGTTTATTGACCATACAAGCAGTCAACATCACAAGCAAAAGTTTAATAAGTTAAAGTACTATTGTTTTTACATGTGCTTTATCTAAGAATGGATGAATTTACCAGAATGTTTAAAAAATAGCAGTAAAAACTGGATTTTTTTTCCGTTTTTTTTTACCGTAAACTCAGACATAAACTTCATTAAGTTTATAAAGTTTTCTTATTTTGACCAGAGCTGCAGAAGGAAGGCGTGTATTTTCAGATTATGTTCAATAATGGGTCATGCGAGGCACACTTCACTACTAACTGAAGGAGTTAACTATGACCAGGATTACAGCATAGTGGAAATTGGTTACTGAAAATGTGTACCTCATTTGAAACCATGTCTTCTGATTTGTTTAAGATCATTATTTTATAGACCGACCACTGAATCCTGTATTTTCTAGGCTTCAGCATTCTTTTCTGTTTGATGTATTTCTTAACAAAACTGAAGCTTTCTGTTTGAGTCAAACATGTGAGATCCCCATCAAAAGGCTTTGTCAACCTTTGTGGATTTTTATGTGATGTCAATGATACAAGGTCTTCACACTGGTTTGTTGGTAATCCTGACTCCAGGTATCGTTCAGGATGCCGTGACTGAAGGACAGGTATGTGTGAATGGGCCTCATGTCAATAAAGACTCTGGGGTGAAACGGGAAAACATTTAGGGGCAGAGGTGTTGACAGAAAAGTCTGGGGAGGGGGGAGACATTAAAAAAAATTGGTACAAGTTTGAAAAGAGATGAGAAGAAACATGAAAAGGTACAATGATACAAGAACATGCATGTGAAATCCTTTTTGCACATGCAGCCGTGTAAACATGAAGGGAGCTTTTAAAGCCTGAGATACATATTAACTAAAAAGAATGGAAGACATCTTCAACATGAACCATTACAGATGTGGACCATTTGTGGAATATACTGCAGCTTTTCTTCTACCATTATAAGTCTGGGAGCACTGGGAGCACTTCTTTGACAAGTTTTATTTTTAAGCTTTTCGGATGTTCTACCTTTTTCTTTTATTTGTAGAGACATATAGTAATAATAATGGTCCAAAATGATGTGAAATTAAATAGTTTTATTAGAAAATCCTACATTTGTGCCCAACCTGTGCAGTTTTCCATGAGCTTAGGGAAAATGCTAGATCCCATGCAGAACCTTAAGCCCTCTTAAAACCCAAGGAAAACCCTGATTTGAGTGTAAATTACAGCTTTGGAGATAATTACTGCAGCACAGTGACAAATTAGTGAAAAGTCAGCTTGTCTTAAATGTGACGTGTAAAGCCATCAGGTTTTTCTTGTGTGCAAATATCTGGCAAAAGACACATGAAATGTTTGCTTTACAAATTCACTAAAGAAATAAGCTGTATTTCTGATGTTGAAAAACAATCTAGAAACAATTAATATTCCAAAAGTATCAAACGTTGTTGACAGGTTGTTCTACTGAATTTGTACAGATGGTGATTTCCAAAGCTGGAGTCTATTAGATATTTGTGCTGTACAGTTTATAATATATCTATTTCAGCACAGGAGCTTTGCAGTAAAACTCTAATTCAAAATGTGAATAATACTGTACACCACCTTCTTAATACCGTATTATGTAAAATCAAATGAAAACCGAGTCCACTAAGTCCACAGTTCTTTATCCACTGTAAAGAAGATTGTGTATGTGACTTGGTCAATTATTTATACTATTATTTTTATTATTTATTATTCTAAAACCAGGGTTTTCCACAGGTTTGTGGTGGGTTTAGAAGCTGTGTTATGTGACTGAAAACTAGGCCTTTTTGCATATATTTTTAGGCTTTTTAAACTTTGTAGTTTTTTCTGTTTCTTCAGCTTACTTCAGTCTGAAAACCCCGAATATGGATGTGAAGTACATACAAAACAAAATACCAAATTTCTATCTGCATAAATGAAGTCATTAAATTCATGATGGTTGAATACATTTTGTGATAGATATGGTCTGGATGAAGAATAACAAGTCAGACTTGAGACACAGTTGAGAGCGGTGCAGTGTAATTCAAAACTTAATGCTGTTCAGCTTCCATCTGTGCGTGTGCATCTAGATTTTAGGGACAGTCAGAGACAGGAGGGTTCCCTTTGTGAAGAACTGAGGGGCTCATCTGGTGTCTCTGGGGTTGAAAGGGGGCTACGAAATTGTGTGCGTCTGTGTGCCTATGAATAGAAAAGCAGAATAGGCTGCATTGACAAGGGTGCTAAAAGGCTGTGTGAAAGCTGCTGGCTGGGGAATGAGGGATGACAAGGCGGAGGGGGGGAGGAGGTGGGGGGGAGAAATGAAATGTCCATCAAGTCATAATCAAAGTATATTAAGGCTGTGGGATCATCGCTGCTGTTTTTCTTCTCTGATACACAAAGATCAACCAGAAAGTGGACGTAAAACCAAACCACCAACCTCACACACATATATATTGTACATATTGTACAGTTTTACAATATTCATATTTGTCTCTAGAACAGAGTATGGGATGGAGACGTCAGGGCACGGAAGCTTCAGTAGAGATCAGTGAAAAAAGATAGATGTTGCCGTGTTGTGGATATTACTCCAACTTAAAAAGTCAGTGGAATGGTGAACGCTTGCTGTGTCATCAACTGCCATAACCGTTCTCACGACCAGCGTGGAAAACGCATCGCAAATGGAGTGTGATTTTTCAGCTTGGAAGCAACTCAGGTCAGCAAGTTAACAGAGGAATCGTATGGCATGAGTAAACGTTGCAAGATGAAAAAACATCACCTTCAGCAACACTTCCTGACACATGTTCGTGTGTTCACTGCATTCTTCTCTTTCCTCTAACTCCAGCTGGTCAAGGCAGAGAGCTGCCTACCTGGAGCCCGGTTCTGTCGGAGATTTTTCCTTCTGTAAAACAAGTTCTTCCTCCCCCTTTCGCCCTGGGATTGCTCTTAGAGGATTTGCTGAGTTT
>JAPQRN010000018.1:10039164-10066097 GCA_037367275.1 Coranthus polyacanthus
GAGATTTTTCCTTCTGTAAAACAAGTTCTTCCTCCCCCTTTCGCCCTGGGATTGCTCTTAGAGGATTTGCTGAGTTTTTTCTCTGCATAATCTCAATCTAAAGTTATCTACCTGTTATGTACGTACCGTTAGCTACGTTGTTTAGTGCTGTTTTGCTGCTAAGCAGCTAACTTAGCAAAAGTGGCTGGCTTCATAGCTACATTGATAATCAAATAAATCCTGTTTATTTTTCCAGGAAAACCAGCCTATGAACTGTTAGAATGTCATCCTGACTGCGTACCTCACTAAATATCGCACAGTGAAAGATTTAACCAGATGAAAAGAGACTCTGCAAGTTCACAACAACACTATCTGTTATGAAACCTTGAACTGAATATTAACTGCACACACTGCATTACCACATTAAATATTCAAAAACCCAATTTCATTTCTGGATGTCTTTATTTCTTGTCCATATACAATATTGTTAGTGCTATGTAGTGCAAATAAAACTGGTAAAGTGTCAATGTAATGTTCAAGTACATCTGGAAACATTATGCAAGGCAGCTCATTCATATCACCAGTTTTTTTCGTTATAATCACTCTAGTAACTATTGTTTACTATCGCTGTGTGCGTCTAATGGTAACTATAGACAACGGTGTGCCCTAAAGTATGGCTGTCGCTACCCACAATGCCATGCGCCATCACGTATTTGCCCATTCTCTATAGGAGCAAAATGTAACGGGTCACGTCTTCCTTGCCGTAAAGCTAAGACTGAACCTTGTACTGGCGGTCAATTTAGAACCAATAGCAAGAAACCTCAGACAGGACAGGTCATCACCAAATACCTGCAGCTAACGTCCTGGAAGTGAGCCAATGGAAAGTCTCCTCAGCTGACCAACGTCATGAGGTTATGATGACAGGATAGGGTGTCACCAATGAAAGATGCATTAGTAGTACAAGGACAGCAAAACACGCTCACTTTCCTCTCTGATTCCTCTTTGCGTCATTCTTTTACTGATATGAGTGAAGGACAGAGGTTGAATCTTGAAGAAGTAGAGGACAAAAAAATAACTAAATTCTAAACAGAATATGAGGCACAAACATTTCCGCTGGTGTTAAGACAACCTTTAGGGAGGTAGTGGTTAACAAGTTCCACTCTAAGGTAACTAATCTAACAGTGTGAACACAGTAATGTAGGGCTGCAACTAATTATTTTTCATTGTCGATAAAACTGTCGATCGCTTTCACGATTAATCGATGAATTGTTTGGTCTATTCTATGTCAGAAATTGGTAAAAAAGTGTTTTTCAAAGCCCAGGATGATGTCCTCAGATGTCTTGTTGTGATCCACAACCAAATATATTTAGTTTACTGTCATAGATGAGGACAAAAACAAAATATAATTAAAATTTAAGAAGCTGGAATCCCTAACCCAACCCTAACCCTAATAAAAAATTACCCAAACCATCAATTCATTCAAGAATTGACAACTAATGCATTAATTGTTGCAGTTCAACGGTGATGTTCAAATGCTATAGTAGTAAACTAAACAGGGCTCAACAATAAGGGCTGCCACAAACTAAAAAAGATGGTAAAAAGAATTAAACACATCATTTTCCAGAAGCTGAGGATGGGAGTAACTATCTCACTTCCTCCTCATTTCTGTTGAGGAGATGTCAGAGTCAGAAAGTGCAAGCAAGTATGTCAATTATTCTGAAAAAAGGAGTTTAGTTGTGTGGAGTTAGAGGATGAGGGTGAAGCTGCAACTATGTACTGTGCAATTTGTCAGCGCAAAGTTTGAGATCAAGTCCTTTTTGAATATGTGTCAAATTAAAAAAAAAAACATTTAAAAATAGCTGAAAGTTTAAAAGTGAAGTTAGACTTCATTAAAATGTGTCAATTTCTCACCTGTTATTGAGGGTGGCAATGAGGGTGTACTTTTTTAAATGAAAGGTTTCTTTACAAAACTTGATTAAATATTGTCGTTTTCACATAGTTCAGTTCAGTTTATTCACAAACAAACAAAATACAAAGTCAGTGATAAAATATAAAGGTGCTTTGTGAAATTCGAAACCCTGGGAAGATCTAGAGCTTGAAAGTTGGGGCCCAATACGCATCAGACCCTTCTGTTACCATTCACTTAGTTCAGTTCACTTCTTCTGTATTGTCTGTTACTCTGCTCTTATTGAGACATAGTATGAACTATGATAAAATACAAATGACATCAGTAAAGCATCCAGTACAAGTACTTATAGCACAAACCCCATCCAGAGTACTGCAATCAAACAGCAGCCCTTTAAAGAACAACTAATTGGATAAAATCACAGTGACACTGACGTCAATAATAGCTATACCAGTAAGAAACCACACGCTGAAACCTGATTAGCAACTAGAGCTACTCAGTGAGTGCGCATAGTCATAAAATAACATTATTTGCTCAGCGTCTGCACTATTGTGTAGGTTTCCGTATTGCCTTTCAGGTGAAATGAGTTGTAGAGATAAAAACTGAGAGCAAATGGTGGCGCTTTCTGTACGGCACAGTGAAAGCAGAAAAGGGGAGCCACGGCTGGGTGCATTAACATACAGATAGAATAGGTAAAGAGTTTTAATGTACTCAGGAGGCTGGAGGAATGGAGAGGCAGAGGGAGGAGGAGGAGGAGGAGGAGGAGGAGGAGGAAACAGAAAGACTATCAGCGAGCTGGTGCCACAAAGGCAGGCATCCATGACCTTATATCTCACTTCATCATGAGCAGAGGAGGAAATGAAAGGCCTACAGGAGGACAAAAATATAGGTAAAGGAAAGAGAGAGGGATGGAAGGAAAGGAGGAGTCAAAAAAGACAAAGAAAGCAGCAGAATGTTGAAGAACAATTATGTGTGAGGTTAAACAGGCAGAAATAAAGCATGGCGTGAAACAAGGTGATGAGAAAATATGTAACCAACAAACATGCTTTCTTGTGAGCTAAGCGGGCCTGTGTGCCTGGTGCCACATGCAGTCATCAATTACAATGGTCCTGTTCATTTTACACTAACTCACAAAAGTGAGCACACCATTTGCAGTTTCTGCAGTTATTTCACTGTAACTTTCCAAGCAGCTGCATCAGAGGCATTGACATGAAACACTTTATACAACAGACAGTCTGTGATTTGTACAAACAAAACTCCACAAAACAAAACAGAGACACAGTTGAGTTTTGAGTACATCCTTATAGCACCGCCACTGAATCTGCGTGAATATGTCTTTTTTCTGTTTTTCAGAACAGGTTTGATCCTGTCAGACTGTCTCTGCTGGGATGTTCTTCTTCTTCTGTGACGACCTCTCTGAGCTGCCTGACGTTGGATACCTGACATCCCTAAACTTTGTGCTTCAGCTCCACAATTGCTGGGTAGGGTTTGGATGAGGCAACCTGCTGGACCACTCCATCAGAAAGGCAGTGGACCATCTTCTTCTTTAAAATGTTAGAGTACATAGTGAATCCATAATTCCATCTATGAATTTGAGCTCTGCAGTACCGGTATGCCTGATCTGAACCCATTCCAGTACTTGTGAGGAATCCTGAAACACAGTGTGGAGGAACGTCAAGTGTCCAACATCAGGTAGCTCAGAGAGGTGAATGTGCTATAATGTGGTAATGTGGTTTTCTGCCACTGAGGAGATAAAGTACATGAAGTTAGATGTTAAACGAATTCAGATCATTCCAGTTCGCTGCAGTAACTCAGCTGCTGGTGGCTGTGGACGTCAGACCACGCAGTAATCCTGGTTTTACACAGATGCTTTACCAAAGCACAAAACTCGATGTTAGAGATTATTTATGTTATTATGAGAAGTGTAAAAATATATCTGCTTCGTTATCAAACTGTGGCAGGATGCAGTGAGAGAGGAAACACGGGCACAGTGTGCTCTCATTTTGCAGCTCGTTTGGAAAAACAGTGAGAGAACCATTTAAAAAGGAGTTGATTCACAGCCCAGAAGAAGCTGGATGGTGGTGTGCTAAATAACTGTGTGAGTCAGGGATGATACCTTTCCATATGATGGAGGTAAATTATCTATTAACTAATAGAGGTCAAATATTGTCCAATAATCACTATAACGCTTATCCTTGCATTATTTTGTGTGAGGATGTGGGAATGGCTTAGAAAACATGTAAAGGAGGTCTAAGGGAGGCCCTGTACCAAAGCTTTTACAGTAATTTCTCTTCATCTGTTCATATGATTTCTTTCTTCACAATATGAACACAAAAGCAGTCTACAGGATGTGTGAATCAGGCATTCAGCCACAGTGGTAGGGAAGTGGATACAGAACAGATTCTTCAAATTAAACACATCACCTCCTCAAGAGCCATTATGTAGACACACTAGTATTAATAACGTGTTCAAAGGAAGGTGAACAAGTCACAACAAATTGAGCAGCATGAGACAAACACAAGACGCTGAAGTTCCCCAGAAGAAGCAGTGCATGTTGAGTCCCTCAAGAGGACCACTTTAATCTCAAGGAAGTATTCACCGTGAGTGTCTAGCCAACAATTCCCTTTCGTAAGTCCTTCTTTGTGGTGTGAGACTGAGAACATACAGTGTGTTAGCAGCTGTGCATTTACACCCCCCTCCCTCCGCTCCTCTCAGAGGACCGAACTGTCGCTGTCCATGGTCCTAACGCACAAACCCCAGCGTGTTGCAACTCTTAAAAGGCAGTTCAAACTGCCGTGGCCTTGTGTGCCAATGCTAGAGGACAGAAAACCATTGAGTCCAAAGTGGGAGGGACGTATACGGTGTGGTTTATAAACCATTCACACACACTAACAGGCAGAGATGACACTGTCATTAATAAAACCATTAATAAAATCATAGTTGGCTAAATTTCAGACCAGGTGTCGGCCACAACCGAAAATCCAATAAATGAGCTCCAAAGCTCACAGCGATATGTACTGCACTGTACCGAGCGTCTCAGAGGAATAAAACCAGCTTTCTCAACTGGTGGGTCGTGACCCAAAAGTGGTTCAAGGACTCGTGAAAGGGGTTTTGCAGCGTGTGGTTAAAAACAAAGCCATCTGATGTCGGGCTTTTATTTTGACAGACATACATGAAAGAAAACAAACATTTGATTAAAATGTGACAGGCTGAGTTTATGTCATCAATTGCAGGCGAGAGTGAAGCACAAATACAATGAATATGTTAAATATGGATTTATACACTGCTAAAGCTCCAGCATGTGAAGAAGACTATCAAAACTGAAACATCATTTACAATCTTTCACCAATGTGTGTTAAGTGAAAACAGCCTGTTTTGTAGGCTTTACTTATATTCATTTTAGTTTTGTGTATTTTCACAAGAATCAACAGCATCCTGTTCACTCAGGTTATTATTAAAGTAATGTGTTCTGAATGCAGTGAAGAAGATATGGGTATATTTTGTTTACAAAAATAATAATCCTTATGTTGAATATGTGCTTAGTAGTCTTTTTTGGAAAAATGAATTGGTTTGAATTCTATAAAAGTGGATTGTGACATAAATCATTCTTTCAATCAAAACAATAACAAAAGATGTAGTTTGACGATGTTGTGAAGTACTGAGGGATCATGGGAGTTGTTGTTTTGCAGCACCGCCAATGAAAATCTATCTCATGTGACTCATGTAGCAACCATGTTTACAGACGAAGTAATAAAAGATCATTGAAGCTTTTAATTTAAGTAAGGTAGTAGTGTATATTCACATTATGTCATTTCATCCTAATGAAATAATTTTAAGTGACGTTAGTTGATGTGATGTTAAATTCTACCTTAACTTTAGAGGAATCGACTTATCTAATGGTAAGTTAGAAATTAACATTTAGATATATTAAATTGGACATGTTACATATTATACCATTAATATAACCTGCGTATGCATAATGTTGTTTAAGAAACTTAAAGCTGAATGGTGCCATGGTGGAATTCATTATTTTAAAGTCAGACATGACAAGGTGTCTTGGGTCAGTGGTTCTGAACCAGGGATAGTTATACCCAAGGGAGCACCAGGGCATGAGAAGATACACTGTAGAGGAGCAAAATCCTTTAAATAATGACTGAATTAAAAAAAAACAAAAAACACAGCTTTAACACTTTAAACTTAAGATGTGCTGAAACTGAGAATATGTGGAAAACACTGAGCCGATTAGTCTCGGGAGTGATGGTCAACACTGCCTTAGGTAAAAGCAAATGTTTAGATTTCAATTTAATTACGTGCTGTAGACAAAAATATGAAAATGATAAATCAACGTGATATTGGGTACACACTCTTAGTGCTGCCTTCACAGTTACACACACTTTTGAAAAAATATTTCTTTTGTCCCTTGCTCAAATTTCTATGAGGCTAAAGAAGTTAATTTCTGTAAGCTAGAATTATTTGACTCTTGTACGGCAGCAGGGCCTTTTTCATTCAAAGTGTCTCCAATGCAGTGAATTGAACGAATTACTGCTGAAGTAGGTCTCAATCCTACCTCAAGGTTTCTCGCTGACCTCTCTGTGACATGTTTCATTGCCAGCAAAAAGTTCATTACTGTTGTTTCCACACAGTAATGACAACTTTGAGAGTCCTTGACCCAAAAAACCTCAATCATTACCAAAAAATACAACTGTACATTCCAAAAACTACAGAGATAATAAAATTATGTTTAATTGAATTTTTATTTTGGAATGCACGAATATGATCACCCTCTGTACACAGTTATTCAAATGTATATTTTGTGGTCCTTGGAACAGTTTAATAGAAGGCATGGTTTAACTTACCATCAGGTTATTCGGGGCAGGCCTCTCTTTGGGTTGTCGCCTCATACTGAAAAAGAGAGATACAAGCAGTCTATATACAGCCGCCATTCAAGCTGTGTTTGGAAGTGTGCAAGAAATGTTTTTGTTCTAACTTTCATTTCAAAAGCATAATTTTCATTCCTACATGAGTATTCAAAAGGAGGCTTCAAGCAAAACCTTTCATGCCGAGGGAAATTAAATTGGAGGCTCAGCAACACTAAAGTGCAACACTTCACAATTATTTCAAATGGAATCTATTTAATCAATATTTATACTTTAACATTCCTCATTACTTAGAACAATAGAACTGGAGCAGTCATGGATGTAACGTAGGATTGGGCAATACGGCGGAAAATGTATTGATAATTAGATAATACATGTCAAATCATCATTTCTGTCCAGGTTAAAGGTTGATTTTTGAGCCACAGGGACAGTTGAAGATGGTTAAATTGTCTGTAAAAGATGAAAGGAAGTAAAAAGATACAACATTGCAGCATTGAGACAAAAACACAGCCGTCGTCTCAGCCGTCATTCAGTGCTTATTTTGCACACTGGCTTTCACAACATTAAATCGAAATAAAGCAATCTGAATTGAGTTTCAAGACATTGAAACATTTTGTTTTATTTGACAGTGTAAAACAAGAGGCCATTATCATTATAATGGTCTCCAAGGAAAATCCTCACCATATAATAGAAAAAATAAATATAAATTATGCCACAATAATTATCATAATCATTTTATCTCCCAGCCCTGATTTAATGTGTGTACGTAAACGCTGTGACAAACAACCTGCGTGACTTTGAGGGACTGGGGCGGGGGCATGTCTACAGTCGGTCATGTGACCCTCTTAGAATAGCCTGAGCCAGAGCAGGACACCCACACCTCAGTCTGTCCTGAGAGAGAGCTGCCCTGGTTGAGCAAATAAGGCAAGAGTGAGGACTAAACAACAGCTGACAAAAGGCAGTTAGTAAGTAAAGCACACACACACCAGTGGCAGGTGGTTTTGTTGTGTAAATGTACAAGTTTATGTAACTGTAAAGGTAACGTGAGGCTAGTGAATCAGAGGCAAATGCAGGGTAAACATCGTCTCTGAAATAAATCAATCATCCCTAAAAAAAAGAAAAGGGAGCAGCTTTTTATTCAACAATGAACATTGCAGCAAAAATCATTCTAACCACAATGCATTAACACACAAAAGCAAATGCACTTTGATACCACTGCATGCCATTATACCTTAAATTGATCGACAATAATGGTTTTGTCTCGTGTAAGATGCAGCTCGTGGTTTGTTTCAATTGTTTCGTCTGTTTCTGTGGGGCCAAGACGGCTGCCCTGCCTTTAGAAGTCGACTGACTTTTAATCATCCCCACTAAGAAAAATTTGACACTGTCGGAAATGAACTATCTTTGACTTTATTAGAAACATGATAAGTGCTGAAGTGAACATCTAAGTCTCAGTAATAAATACCTAAATTAATAAATCTGGAACGCTGAACCAACTTCTGCCAATATCAATAGTTTGTAAAATGTCCTTGAAATAACACTTACAGTAAAATGCGACTAAGCATTATCCTGACTTTTAACAATATGAAGAGACGACAGCCGCGCAGTAACAGCTGTCAGGAAACGGGACCAACAGAGAATCCACCCTCTTTAACAAAGTACATTAGCAATGGTTTTGTAAATCATATTTGATGTCATGAACTTTTCATCCTACCCTTTTCTGATTATTTTAAATCAAATCTTTCATCATAATACCTGAAAAACTAAGACTAGGACTAAATAAAAACTAAACTAAAGCTAGTCAATTCTTCAAAACAAAGAAAAACTAAAACTCCTTTTGCAACTACAGCTAAACTGAAATCAAAAAACACTAAAAACTAAACAAAAACTCATGAAAATTTCAAAACTATGATAACTGTGCCTCATATCAAACTATTAATTTATTATGAAAAAAAAACAAAATGGTGCACATTGCCATCTGTGCAGCCACGGGTTTCGATAAAGACGACAATTATTACATATAGAGAAGTAGCAACAAAGACTCACCACTGAGTGATGAAGTGAACAAACTTCTCACTGAACTGTCCGACAGGAAGAACCGGAGGATCCTGTGGAGAGAAACCAAACATTTCAGACAAAAAGGAACATCTGTGATGAATAGAACCCTGAGTGAAGTGTTCCTGCACATGATCAAGTTCACTAACAAGGATGGGAAACTCCATCTAAAATGTAAAAGAATGATCATTGTAAAATCCTTGAGGAGTTACATTACAAGTTACATTGCCTTTTACTCAGAATTCAGGTCATCACAAACTGTTCTGTGTTAAGTCTTTGTACATAAATTGAGAGTTAATTTAAGTACCTTTCTTGTATGAATATTGTACTGTCTAAAGTGATGTACTCCGTGTTCACTGCAGCATTAAACACTGACTAAAAACACCAACTTATTGACAAAAAACGCCTCTTTGGGTCAACAAACATCAGTGCATTTCTAAGAGAAGCTGCAGTATAATACAGGTGTCAGGGTTTGGATTTTATTCCACAATGTTGCACCAATCCGACAATATAAAACAGCACTTCTCAACATCTTTAAATGTCACACATACTGTGTAAGTACTCTTAAAAACAGTAGTTACTCATACACACAATAATTCTAATTTAATGGATGTGTATCTGGAAAAAAGGTCAGCTGACCCTCTTTATGATTGTGATAAGATGAACAGAATGAAAAGCAAATCAAGGTCCTACAGCCAAGGAAAAAATACTTGATAACAAAGTGTTATTTAGAAAATGACCATATAACTGCGCTGTATGGGAGTGTACACAGAGTCAAGAGAAAGTTTCAAGTGGTCACAATTAGATGTAAAGTTGTCTGAGGGAATGCATCTGTATGAAGTGAACCTTTACAGAAAAACATTTGGGAACATGTGGTTCAGAAAAGGAGAGGACAAATGACAGAGAGTTATTATCAGTAAGAGGCTAAACACAAACTGAGCTCAAGACAAACTCATACAGGTGGACTGCCACACAGCCAGCGAGTTGAACTCTACACAACCTGCAGCTGAACATCTGAACCATCAACACACAGGCTGTCTGGGGTCAAACAACACGAACTGCAGAAATAATATCATCCATTGGCATGAGGCTTTCTGTCTGGACTGACCTTTAGAGCTGACACTAGACAAAAAAAAAAGACCCGCTGAAGAAGGTGGAAATCAGGGGAAAAAAACAGCAAAATTTGAAAATATACACCTTGCTTCTGCTCTATGTCCAAAACAAATGACTAAATATAAAGATAGATGATGCTGCTTCATGCTGCAATGGAAAAGTAGGGAACCCTTCCTTTTACAGTCCCATAATTACCAGTAAATATGTTAAACTATACTATTGTTGGGTACTTAGATACAGAGATACAAGAAAAACCCAACTAATTCAGGTGGTAATAACTCAAATATAATGACTTACTTTCTAAGAAACTAATTCTTACAAACACCACCTCTGTTACACATTAATTCAAGTTACAGTCTTCTCAGACCGCTTGTATTATTATATGCTGAAAGGTTAGAAAAATCCAATAAAAAAACCCACAATACCAGCTTGCTTTCTTTGACTTTGCCCATTGACAGCAGTGGAGTCAAATATTTTCTTGTGTAGTTTACAAGTACTTTACTGTAAAAATATCAAATGATGTTCTAGCTCTGCTCCAGCTTTGAAATGATGACATATGGAATGACAGACAACATGGATGGACACACAAACCACTTCAACAAATAACAAGGAAGTTTTCCAGTTATTCCATTTATGATGACGGACATACGGACATGCTGACCACTATATCCCCCTGCATTATGTGCCTGAGGTAATACAAAAATGACTCAAATTACTAAGAGTTGACTAAATGTGTAGAAAAGAATAGAATAAGTCTTTATTGTCCACCAAGGTGCAAATATTTCTTTCTTATAAAAACAGGCATTAAAATTTCCAGACTGAGACGACATCTAATAATAGAGTCAAAAAGGTGACATTTGAATGTTGTGTGTGTGTCAGTGTGTGGGTGTCAGACTTGCTACATGTTGTCAGTGGAGGGTCTATGAACCGTGTCATGTAGAACAGCTGAGCCAGACTGACCCTCTATTACTAACCCTCACCTTATTACTCCATCCATGTCCCTCTTCTCACTCTGGGCTTCCTTCCCTACCCTTAACTGTCGCTATGAAAAACTACAAAAATTATTACTATTACTTTCATCCAGCAGTGTATTTTCCTAAGGACACAGTGTGTGAGACTCGCCAGCATTATGTTGATAAATCTGTATCATTTTTCATTCTCTGTGTTCATCTTAGTGTCAGTACGCTACAGCAACGACCAATTTCTGAAAAAGATGTGTGAAAATCAGAAGCTTATGATAAAGAATCCAAAATCTGTTCTGGCAAACTGTTTATATATTTTAGTTGGGGGAGAAAAAAAGAATAAAATAATGGTATAAAACATGATACATAATTACAAAGTATCAGGATATAAGCTGATACATACAGTAGAGTAGTATATAGAAGTTCATGAAAACATATACAAGTACGCAAATATGCTCACATTTATCCGGTTTGAAACACAAAGGGTTAAAGAAGACACATTTGGCATTTATAGCAACATCTCTGGATTACAACAATATCCAGTCTCAGGTTTAACACTGACTGCTGCTTTTTGGGGTGGAAAAAATGATGGTATCCTCCTTAAAACTCCCAGTTGACCACTAGGTGAAAAGTCCAAGCAGATTTCAAACACGCCCAGTAGTGGCATGCATACAGATATGAACAATAACACACAGACTACACCATGCAGAAAAATCATAAAGCCTGGGTCCAGAACCAAGCCTTTATTCAAATGCAGGGAAAATTAAACCTCTTTACATGTGAAGCCCTGCTGTGCCATTAAAAACACCTCTGGGCAGTGTTCTCCATTCCTTAATGCTCTGATCGGCAGGCTCCCGCAAAGCATGATGCATGAACCCATTTAAATTAACAAAGGAATAGGCTCCTTCTAATCTCACTGCACTTCACAGTGCTGCCGCAGCTTGGATGAGCAATATATCATATAGCGCATGCACAGACGAACACGCACACAAACAAATGCCCTTGAGCGCTGCACACCACCAGCTTCAGCGTACACTCCGTTTAGAGGGAAAAGACCAAATAATTTGCAACCACTGTACTGTGGTCCACACACACACACACACACACACAGACAAATAAGATCAAGCGGACCCACAGTTTGTGCAAAGTGTTGACGCCACAACTAATTTAAGTGTTGTGTTTGCTAAATCCAATACGAAATCTCTCTCTGCACTTTTCTCGCATATTTGCATGCACATGCACCTTTCGCAGACACAAACACACACATTTATGCATGTATTCATGTCTCCAGCTGAGAGAAACACCGCTGTAGCTTTGATGTGGCAGCAGGCGATGGGACAAAAGACAAGCAGGATGATGAAAGTGGCCAGGCTGCGTGAATTATTCCTCTGGTTGTCAATGCACTCCACTATGAGACACAGCACACCCTACGAGGGTACAAGGGTACAAGTAAATATACATGTCATTGCCATGGAGCAATTATTAGGCAAAATTAGATCAGTAATTACAGGCTTGGAAATAAAGTGGGAGTTCTTTATTAGTAGAGCCACTTGCTATTCAACAAATAGAGGAGAGAGGCACATTAATGAGGGTGGACAGCACACAGATGACAGGAACAACTACAGAACTTCTCCTTCAAGACCTCGGCTCAGTGAGTGCCCCTTTCTATTCCACGCGATGACAACTATTAGCAAAAATACATTGGCAGATGCTTGTGGTTACTCAGATTTAATAAAAAAAAAAAAAAATAAAAAAAAAGGAATACACATAATAATATAAAATTGGCCTTTCTCTGTGGCCTCTGTGTAACTTCACTCCCCCTTTAATCACTGACGCGCTGTACATTCAAGTGCAGTAATGTGAGAGGGCAAAACACTGAACCAGTTTTAAGACTAAGAAATGATGTTTGATGTATCTGGTTCTGCACTGTGGCCCCATATTCCATGTCAATAACTCAGCTGTGGAGTTATTGTTTATTGCTTTTGCTCTTTAAACCAGATGCAGTGCCTTTGTAGTCTGTTCAGAATAAAACAGATGAACTGCATTTGTTACAGATATAATATGTAACATTATATGAAGAAATGTATATGTATCACTCATGTGACTGAACTGGAATGTACCTTAAAAAATAAGCACCGTCTCAATTGCCTATATCCATGGTAACAGCCTGTACACACACTGATCTCTATGTAGAGGAATCAGACTGAATTTTCTGTGACAATCTTTACGCTCGTTCCTGAGTTCTTCAATGCCTCTCTTCTGCTCCTCTACATGGTCAACGGTTTGCAACATTAGCTACCGTTAGCTTTAGGAAAACAGAAATTTTCTTTGGGAGGCCAGCAGAAATATCAAAATTAACTTTATTTTAAAAAGAAAACAAAAAACTAATTCAACCACAACTTTCGGTGATGACAGACAACCAGGTCCGTAGCAAAAAATATTTGTAACTCGGGTGAATTGAGCCTGTGTCCATGTTTCTGATATGAGACCTATAATGACTTTTAAGGCCAGTGTTCTTGTCACAAATGCTTCCTTTGTTTTTCTGATTCAGCCGCATCAACATTATAACCCTTTTTGTATTTTTTAATCCATTCCCTGATGTTTATTTGGTCTCCATTCTGACTCATGATGATTCCATTTGTAGTTGAGGTTTTCATGGCAGTGCCTCTCTGTGTGTTAGTAATAAAAAAAAAAAGGCAGAGGCAGAATGCCACACTCCACCCCCAACACAAACATACCTCTAGCTACAATAATATTAATGATCCACTTACAACAGCATATTCATTCAGCCATTAAAGCAGGTTTCAAATCCCCGGTGTACATGTCACGCACAATATCAAAGCATCACAACCAAAGAAAATAATGTAAAGTATTTGGGTCTCATACACAGCATGTACAAATGGGCAATATTTACAAAATGTCAGCAAGTGAGATCATTTATCACACCTGCCATTTTGTTCAACTCCGGTGTGTCTGCCCAGTAAAAATATCT
This sequence comes from Coranthus polyacanthus, assembly GCA_037367275.1. Lineage (NCBI taxonomy): Eukaryota > Metazoa > Chordata > Actinopteri > Kurtiformes > Apogonidae > Coranthus > Coranthus polyacanthus. The sequence goes on from JAPQRN010000018.1 coordinate 10,053,049, forward strand.
AAGCATTAAACTAATGACACTGTGAAATCAGTGGAAACGCATTCAGTTCTCGCACTGGTGTGTTTTTAAAAGTAAAAATTAAAAGCCAACTCATACACAATATCGGAAAAGGATTTTGGACACATGTATAATGAAAATGCAAAGGCAATTGTTTGGGTTCAAGCATTTGTGGAAGACTTAGATGCATGGTTTTGGAGTGTGGAGATCCTTCCGCAAGAAGATTTGACCCTCTTCAATTAAAACATTTAGAATTTAGCATTACGTTGGACCACTTTTATTATCATATATGTGTACAAAAATTCGAAAAAAGCATCCAAAAAGTTTAAAAACAAAACTTGCAGACAAACATAAAGGCCCTCGTTAGAGCCAGCGTTTGTTTTGTCGGTTCTGGGCTTTGTGGTTATATAAGGGATATAAACTCTGGTCCACACTCAGACATAGTAGGTGACAGTAATGCACCTTAAAGCTGTAGGAACTGAAATCAAGAGGAAAAAAAGATTAAATATAAACAGAGATGAACCTGACATTGTTTCATGACGTTATGGAAAAATGAAGCTACTTTTCCAAGAGACACAGAGTAGGGTAGTAGAATTGTGTCCAGGTTGCATCTGACAGAATCTTCTCAGTGATTGCAGTGATTACAGTTGTCAATCATGTATTTAACCCTCCTACCTGTCTGAAACCTGTGATTAGATAAAATCTGAGCGTCACGGGGTAGACTTTCTACAGCCTGAAAACACAGGAGTAGATGCAGAAGTCTGTTGTCCTCTCAGACCACTTAAATTACAATAAGCTGGAAGGTAATTATGGAATTTTGCCCACTGATGCTAAAAAACTATCAAGCACTGCAGCTTTAACTCTGGATACCACCTGACATAAAACAAAAAAAAGACAACGACGTCCGTTCTGAGCTACTGTAGGAACATTATGGACTCCCTGGAGGTGACCTGGTCCCTCTCTAGACATAAACAGCTCATTATGATGTAACGAAAACACACTGATTCGCATTTTCAGGTGATTATACACTAATGAAAACATAAAACATATGAATATTCTATCTCTGCAGTTAGATCCTCTTAAATCTTACGCACTGGACCTTTAATCTAACCTCCACTATGCCTCTAAATTTAAGTTGTACCTAAATAAATTGAGCACAATGTAAGATACAGCACTTCTTTGGGTCTTTACTGCTCATTATTTGTTGACACCTCCTTACTCGAGTGCATTCCCTTGTATATTCTCTCTCTAACTTCATCCGTACAAACAGTGCTTATCCTCTTTTCTCTACCTCCAAAGCACTGCATTAGCTGGGACAGTAAGGCAGTGGAGGATCGCCAGGGACATCAGAGTGTTCACTCGCCTCAAGGGGAGACGGCAAAGGGCGCAGGAAAAATAGTTTGAGTGATGTCTCCGTCTCGCTGACTAATGAACAGTTCAGCTGGGGTCAATCCATTACAACCAAAAGCATTTAATTATTAATTACGGCCAATCTATAGGCAGTTAAGGACAAGTGACATTGTATGTTTAATGCGCAATATAGCTGGTGACGGGGGCTTTTGGGGCGGGGGGGCTGGTCTAGGCTACAGAGGTGTTGTGGCACTTTTGCTATTTGTGCACGTCAGCAAAGAACTGAGGCAAAAAAGACAGAGACAGGGAAGGTCCCCAGTTGTGACCAGTGCTTTAAATGAAATATACAGAGTGTTAGCATACACATTCATCAACGCAGACACAATGTTAGAATGTTATTTGTATGTCTGCAACCCTGTCTGGGCCAGTACGCTCTTGTCAAAGAGATTCTTAATCTCAGTGAGTCTTTTCCTGGTTAAATAAATTAAAAAAAAACACTGACACAATACAGAAGCATGTCAATATGCAGAGGAGTAGAAAAGTACAGGCTCATGTGAGTTTTAAAGTACAATAAAACTCAGCACAGAACAGCCTTAGTTAAACAATATTTTTTTCTGTTTTGGTGCTGGTGCTGTAGTATACATAACTCAGGGCTGTGTTGTGTGTGTTACTCATGACAGGTCCAACCTCTACAGTAATGCGCGTGTGCATATATGTATTGCCGGAGGCAGCTGCATAGGGTGAAGGGTTGAGTGAATGGGGAGCAAAGCTGCCTGAGTGGTTTGCTTCATTAGGAAACAAAATATAAGCTTTCCGGGCCATTAGGACTGACTTTAGATGCAAAAGCACATAAGACGACGACTCACCTCATCAACGATGCATTGCAGTAACTGGAGAGGCTGGAAAAAAGAGAGACACAGAGATGAAAAAAGATGGAAATTCATGGCAATAGGAAAAATCAAGTGTGATATGTATATATATATATATTTATATATATATATATATATATATAAAAGTATCTATTTAGATTAATCAAATGCAGTGAGCCCAGGCAAAGCCATCCTTCAGCTCCTGAATGTTTTTATTATTCCATAATGGCACCTAATGTAATACCAGCAGTTTAACCAAGGTCTAATATTTCATTGCAAAAATGCAACTGGAGTGAATTTTCAAATGAAAGAGCCAACCGAGAGAAACAGACAATAGTGTGGGAGACCTTTATTTCCCTTTCTCCAATTCAGACGCAGTAAAACTCACCATTAAAGATCCTTGGTTTTTCTGAATCTGTAAGGCAAGACAGAGAAAACAGGAAAGGAACAATGTGTAATTAGCGTGTCATAATCAAGACGCTGCACTTGGACACATTATGATCACTAGGAGAAAATTATTGCTTTCCTGGTAGCAATTTGTGAGTATGTGTTAACACCATTTACATAATGAAAACACACAAATGTTAATGGTCTCGCTCTCATTTGTGAGGATGGGGGTAAAAGATCCACTAATGGTAATTTTCTGAGAAGTAGTTTCTTCTTACCCTCCAGGTTATCGGAATGTGTGAGGATGTAAAATATCTGTTACAATCAGTGTGAGCTGGCTTTGTAATGAGGAGGCTCAGCTTGTCTGTTTCACAGGTGGCACAGTGACGACAAAAAGACCAGGACACGGTAAGAAATAAATATATACATGAGGCTAAGTTGAATAGAGTAAAGGGCAGATATTAAAGAGTGGGACGGTCTTAGAAATACCTACTATGCTGTAAATATACTCTTTAATACAATTACAATTAGAATCTACAAAAATATTACAGTCTTAAAATATTATGTATGAGCCAGAACAGGAGAGGAGATCGTGCCTTAAAACCCTGCTGTGATTATAAAAAGCACTAAAAATAAAGCAGAAAACAGATATTTGGTTTCAAATTCCAAAAAACACAAATTCTAACTGCATCATAACATGCTGAATGACAGAGGCTTTAAGATCTACACTCAGCTAAACATCGCAACTGTTTGGTAAATAAATTGCTCATTTCTCCAGGTTCTTTTGACAGTGCATTAGAGCACTTATTGATTCACTCAATTAAATACAGGTTTTCACAGTCTGTAAATACCAAGAGACTCCTAAACTGCCTCTGTATCCAGTTTTGCCTGATTCAGACACATTAAAGGCAACTATGGAAAACTAATTTGTTCAGAAATAATTACTAGGACAAAACTGCATGCTGTTCGAGGGGCTGAAATTGGATAGTTGGAGACCAAGTTATTCAAGCATAATTGAGCACTTTTTCTTCTTGTACTAGGTAGCTTGACCGGATATTAGTGAGGCTTAATAGTACTTCCCCTTTTTCCCCTTGGCATCTTTTCTCAGCCAGTCTCGGCTGATTATCTGGGAGACATTATCTGCATGTTAATCCAGAGGGTAAATACTGTATGACTAAACATGATATTTACAACACTTTAACATTTTACCGTTTATGTAAATATGTAGGTATATTTGTACATATGTGAGTTAATCTGTACCTATTTATATACATCTATAGTGCATATAGTGCAAACTCAGTAATTCCACTTGAGGATCTTAATATTACCTATCAACCACTAAGTACTGCTGATCCTGATAGTGTGACAGTGTTAATAGTGACTGAATGTCTTGTTTCTCTAGTACTGTTACTTTTTCATATTTGCACTTTGGATTGGAAAGTGTACTTCGTCGAGTTGAGTACTTGTACTTGTGCAATGACAACAATGTTGAATCTAATCTAATATGATCTAAGAACAACAAACACATTTTCAGTGTAATTAGAGACATATGTTCCTCACTGTCTGTACATATGTAGTTGGTATTCACTTTTTACTGTATCTAGGTGAGTGTCTCTAGGACACATCACAGAAACAGTGGAGTGGCTCTGAGCCCAGCTCCACTCCACTGACTCTGAGAGTTGTTATTTGAAAATATAACAGTGGGCTCAGCTTGAAAATAAGAAGTCAAAAAAATCTATTTTTTGATGTCAAAACATTTCTTTCCCTTTCAAGAGCAACTCAATAAACACTTCTAAAAGATCTGTTTTTCCTTCTTAAGGTTCTAAAAGATATTTCTTCAAGGGTAAGGAATCAGAAAACTCTGGGAAAAGGTTTGATCAAAACATTCAATTTCAACAAAGGTTGACAAGCGCATTTTGAAATATAATTATAAGAAAAGAGAAAACAGTGAGCGGGCCTTTTCACTGCTCTTTTCTCTTTTTTTTTTTTATATGTGTACTACCCCGAAATGATAAGCTTTTACTATTCCTCCAATTCAGCTTTTCTCTCATATCAAATACTTAATAAATAGTAATAGTGATAGAGAAATCTCCATGAAGTCACAATATTACACTTTTTGGATAATTTATCATTAATGCTTCATGGAGGAGCCATACACAAGGTTATGCAGACATTGTCTACTGCTCAAAAGCACCTGGGTAAAATTAATTAGCAAAGAAATAAACAGCAGCGCATGAGGTTAAATTCACTCTATACTATTTAAAGGCTAGAAGGGAAGCTTAATATACTGAATTTAATTTCAGTGTCTGTCAGGAAGACATGTGATCACACAAAGTGTAAAACATTTTAAACTTAATATACCGTATAGTGCTGAATGACACCAAACAATATTAACAATGCAAAAGAACACAGGCTATGGTACCATTTACTTTCCATTTCATTTGAGAGGAAAAAACATCAGAGCATCAACAATATCAGATGGAGGCAGTGATATGTAATGGAAGCTCCTGAACCATGTACTGACACAGTATTTTATCCAGAAATCCATTCAAATTTGAGAAAATATGACAAAATGAAGAGAAACAAAAACAACCATAGAGCAAACCAAAGACAACAAATCAATCAGAAGGAATAGCGCTGGCGGCTGTATACACATCACATCAGGTCTGGTGTCTTCAAAGACTTTCAGAGCGAGCCGTGCAAAAACTCCATTAACTCCTGACAAAGAATGCAAATGAATCCCGACATGTGGTGAAGTGGAATTAAAGGCACCATCTCTAATCATGACAAACATGAGGTGATGACTCCGCAGAGTGTGCACACACACAAAGAAGAAATGCAACATAATGTATCAAATAAACACCCATGAATGGAGGAAAGAACACACACTTGATCTGAAAATGAACAAAAAGCCCAAGCAGCATGTCCTCCTAAAACGCAAATTAGCTGCACGAACTCATCCCGCATCTTAAATTTGTTTACAGTGGACACTCAAGTACCAATGTTTCTCTTATACTCCCTCTTCCCATCTCAAACTTCTCCCTCCGTCTGTACTAAAATGTTCTCTGCGAAGTGTAGCAGGGGGTTTTGCACAGACAGCTGTGCCAGCGTCTGCAAAAATGACAGCTTAAGCCTGAGGATGTTGGCTGGCTGCGCCTGACGAGCTGGATCTGAGCGCTCTCACCACACCGCTCTGCTAGAGCCTGCAGGTGAACTGTCTGCATCACCATATGGACTTAGGGGAAAATTAACAGTGAGACGAGGAGAGCTTCTTGGCAGCATCGAGTCTAAACTATTTATATGGAAACTGAGAGATGTTTCTTGTATCTAATCCATACAGGGTACAATTTATTGGCAAAAAGATGTTTCCAATCAACATAATAATGAAAGAAGTATTAGTAAATGTACGTATATTTTAGCACACTTGATGTCTTGAAAAAGGTTTGCATTTGTTTATCATCAGAGGTGGCAAAAGTCCACACATTCTTTACTCAAGTAGAAGTACAAAAGTACAAACTCTGAAATGTACTCAAACAGTAAAAGTAAAAAGAATTTCTACGGTTTCTTTGCAAAGCTACTGAACCTCAAATCATCCATGTCAGTATTAGTTCTCCTGGTATCAGACTCTCATTAATAGACAACACCTTTTGTCCGGAGTCAAGTGTCTCTCTATTGTATTGTTGCGTCTTTTACGTCGCAACGTCTGTTGTGTGATATGCACTGCTCTGTTCAACGTCTTTTCTATGTGTTATTGTTCTATCCGTGTCGGTTGAAATCATCGTCATGCTGTTCTGAAGATACACGATAATGTAAAATAATAAATAAACAACAATTCAGCTTGAATGCATCAAAAACAAAGTACCGGTAACGCATCCGTTTTGAAAATGCAAGTAGTAGAAAGCACAGATATTTGTATTTAAACATAAGGAGTAAACGTCAAAAGAAAAAAGTATTTGTTCTTCTAATCAACACTGAAAACAAGAAAAGAGCGACATTATGACGCATCTGTCTCAGTGTTTCACTGTGCAAACAATATTAATTACTTTGAAATCGTTTGTTTTTCTCTTAGTTACAGTAATACTATATATTCAAAGAATAACATCTTCAAATTGAGGATTTACACAACTGACAGATTCTGTATTTAAATCTAAAACCAGTATGACCTGAAAGACAAAAATGATATTACAGGACATTACATAATTTAGCTGAATGTCGCTGAAACAGCAAACGTTTCACGAGATAAAATGTGAGAACACAGTGTGAGAAAGCAGGAGGTAACATGAGGTAACCAGATGCAGATTGTTCAGCCAGGGATTAGTGAGATAAACCCATCTTAAAGGACTAATTAAGACTTGATGGGATTGGGAAGTAACTTCTGTGGTGAGCAATTACATTTGAGCTGGATTTTAACTTAATGTAATGATGTAAACAGAAATGCACCTAAATAGTAGATTTAAAGTTCTATAACAATACTCAGCAATTTAGTAAGATGATCCTGAGGGAGTGAGTAAATTAACAAATGAACGAGTATTATTACAAAACTTTAAATCATTCTATCGTGATTAGTGCATCTCATAGAGAATCTTACCATCAATACAGACCAGCGTTTACAGGCAGAAAATCTCATCCTATCATTGTTAACTGAGAACATTAAAATTCTGTTTGGAGTGTATTTTTGTTTCCCCAGGTATATTTTGAAAGTCTTATTAGAGCAGCATAAACAAATGCATTAGATAAACATACATAATATCATTTTAGATTATTACTGTAAACTAGTTCATCTGAAAAACAACTGTTCAGACAAATCTAATTTAAAAGAATAGTTGGATATTTTTTGGAGATTATGTTTAAATGTGGACTGGAGTTAACATACTCTTAACTAAAAAGTCCAGATAGACAAAATAAACACTGGCTCTAACAAGGCCACCGTAGTGTATGGGGGATTCAGTTGGTTGCAATTTGCAACTTCACCACTAGATGTCAGTAGATATCACACTCTGAGGCTTCGATTGCAAATGATACATGTGACAAATGTGACATTAAACATGACTTACCTGTGGATAGGGGAACATGCCTAACGCCAACTGTGTAAGGAGAAGAAGATAACAAGTACATTAGGATATTCTTCTTAAGACAATGGAAATTCTCATAATTTTAAATAAATTCAAACTACTAAATTAGACTGGGTTTATGTCAACATCTGGAAACACCTGTACAGTCTCATGTGCTTGAGATGACTTCACCATAATGATATCTTATAATATGTAATTACATTTTTTTTTTTAATTACATAGGTTTGTGTAGACTAAAACTTAGAATTTATTGCAGGACTGCAGTGGAGTGCATGAGACCTGTGGTGTCATTCCCATTGAAGCTTGATATCTGGACCTGGAGATTTGTATTTGATTCTGTTTGATACTATTTATTATTCTATGCAGTCATACACATTTTTTTTTTTACTATTTTCCAAACCTATTCATGTAACTACGTGATATATAATTTCTCTAAAACTCACACATCCCTTTTCTCTATGCTGTTGGATGTAACATCCAGTACAGTCTCACGTATCACTCTGCTGCTCCTCTACAACTTACCAGTGCTTAAACCCCATCTCAAACATATGGAAATGACATGTAAATAGTAATCCACACATTTGAGAGATGAGTTGTGACAGCACACCTATTTAATATGGGTAAAGGAGAGCTGTGTGGATCTTATGATTTGAGTTTTTACCTTCACTGTTACATACTGCAGATAATAAAATTGAAGTCAAATTCCATTTTACATGTCCAGGTCAGGATGTAGAAGAAAATGTCCTTATTCTGCAATACAATGACAGAAAGGCCCAGACCTGTCCTCCGTCACAGAATATTCATAGTCAGGTTCATATCTTAGCTGAGATTTATAATGACAGGATATTTTTCCTTCATGGAAAATGTGTGCAGATTTAATTAAAATATATGTTCACTCTTCACACGATTTCAGACCAATAAAGAGACAGTTAAAGATGCTCTGTTTGAAGCACGTAACATTAAGTGAATAATGTAAATAATAATAAAAGATTTAGCTCTTTCTCAAGAAAAGTGGTGTGTGAAAGGTGAATTTCATTTTCAGTAACTAAAAACACAATTATCACGATAACCTCTTATCCTAATTAATATACAGTATTTACCTTGACATGAAGTGGGAGGTTTTTGAGCTAAACTGATATAGTGATATTTTTAAAATAATCCACCAAAGTCTATGTAATAAGTAAAACTGCTCTGCCCTTATGCCTTCTGCTCTACTTTTTAGAAGTTTGTCTTGCATGACGCTCCTGCATGGGACAACACAGGTGAATATGATAGCGTCCACCTGGATTCATTGATGTGCACATGCATTTCTACTGCTAGTCTCTAAATGCTATTAAAATGTACATGGGTAGATACAGCAAAAAAGCTCTTTAAGCCACTGAAGCATGTACAACTTGAGACTTTCAGTCTTTGAGGTAAGCTTAGTGCCCACCTGCTGATAAGACTTCCTCATCAAACAACATCAGCTATTAGTTAATAAACCCCCTCGTGTTAACCGCCCGCTGAGAACAAAAAGAGAGGATAAAGAGGAGGATGACAGAATTGTGTGTGTGTGGGGGGGTGAATGTAATACGCATTGGTTGTTATTTGGGCTGGGGGGGTTGGGTGACAGTTCTCCCTGACATTTGGCAATTCACATGAGGTGGGCATTTTTCATCTTGGTCAAGGGCAGCTTATTGGCAACATAATGTTATTAGAATGTCAAAACCTCACAGTCTTTCCTTGAACATAAATAGAACAACTAGTAGGCTAAAGATCAATCCCAATTGAGTGGAACTGCAAACCATTTCATTTAGCTTAATGCACACCTCAATGGATAGAAGTAAAGAGACGGGGGCTGTGGGATCCACTGCTATAAAACTCTTTATCATGTAGAGATCATGCCAATAATTTTGACATGGCATCTTTCCTCTGAACTCATCCATCATTGTTATAATTGAGATGAAATTAGGGGTTATTGACAAACAAAGCCGAGGCAGGAGCCCAAATCATTTGTTCTAAAGCAGGAGGAGAGCTGCGGACAGAAACAGATGGAGAATCAATAGTGTCAGTGGGAGGACAAGAGACCGGGGAAGTGTTACACTGAAATTAAAATGTTATTTGAAAACGCATGGTGTCAGTCAAGCACACAGTCAAGCCTCAGGGGAAAAATGAAGAAAGACCCTGACGTATGTCCAGATGGACAAGTATACATTCATATTTATACATTCATTCCTTCATTCATTCATCCTGTTTTGAACTAGAGCTAAACTGAGGACATGATTCAACCCACAGTATTTGAAGATCTAGTGTAGTAAGGATGGGACAAAATACTGATACAGGAATATGTTGCATCATCTTCCTCTTGTTTTATTAAAACCCATGACACACGTGGACATGGAAGCTGCAGTCAGTGTGTGTGTTAAAGAGTCGTTGAGGTTTTTTGTACATCGTTTCATTTCATCTTTTTGCCCTTCTTAGTGGTATTTTTTTCTTCTCCAGTTACACAAACATCATGATGTATCGTGGATGACTGTCAATGTTTCAAGCATCGCAAAATCGCTGCCTCATGTTACCATCGTAACAATATTAGGGATGGGTCTCAATTTTCAAATATTCAAATACCTTTATACAACTATTGTCCTGTCTTAAATAATATCCAGATCTAGAGTGATCACTGTATGACCACGGCCAATTTAGTTAATATTTACTAACATTAATGTAAAAGTAGAACGCAGCAATGTTTTCTGGGTATCCAACTTGTTTTTTGTGAGAGCAGAATATGAATGCGCAGTCTCACATATCCAGATCTAGCTCCACACTTCGTTACTACTGTGTCAGTGCTGGAGATAGGTCTAGCACCAACCAGTATCATTCTGGAATAGGGCTAAAAGTTCTCTGGGTTGTTTGTCTAGTTCTTTAAACAAATCACACTCGTCTCGAATGTTGTGGTATTAAAATGACTAAAACTAAATCCCTACCAAAGAAAACACCACATAAAAAGATGTGTCTATGTCAAAACGTGCCATTTTCAGTGTGTAGTTGCAGATCAGAGGTTGTTGTTTTTTCACGTAGCAAAGGAGGCTTTCAAAACGGTGACACACAGATAGTTTTGGGAACGAGAATGACAGTAGTATCTGTCACATGACAGTGGATGGTAATGACGCCCCTCCCCAATATTCAATCCGATGATTTCCAAATAGTATTTTTACTTGAAATGCCCATCCCTAGACAATATAGTACCATGAGTTGCCCTAGTACATACCGTGAGATAAAAGGAATGTGTCCACTGGTAGAGATTTGACAGTACGGTTTCCACCGTTGGAGTTGTCCCAAGCTTATCACATTCTCGTAGGGAAAATGTTCGTTTTGAGTATTTTGCTTTGAACTCTTTTTATTTGTACGGAAGGTCAAAATAAAAAAAAATATGATGTAGCATAGTATCATTATTTCAAACTATTTCTTAATTGAATTTACAGAACAATTAAACATCGTGATATACCAGTACTACAAAATGATAGAAGACATATTGCCCACCCCTACGTAGTAGTTTCAGCAGTAGAAGGTTACAGTACATAGACTTTAATGTACCTCCATGAAAGAGATTCCTACACTCCAGACATCTGCGTGGATCCCATATTGTTCCCCTGATATCCTCTCTGGCTGTGGATGAGAAACAAACCCCAAACTGTAAAAACACTGAAAGTGGTTATTAGTTTAACTGTAAACTTATTTGATATGAGATTAAACTTACCGCCATATATGCGTTAGTCCCCACATATGTTTTGGCGATAGAATTCACCAACTGCAAATTAAATTCAACAGGCTGAATTAGAGTCTAATCAAATTGCAAATCAATATCAATGTAGACTATTTAACTGACAGTACAAACTAATGAGATAACAATGATTTAATGACAGTCATTGTTCTATATTCGGGAATAACAGAAAAATCTGAGCTGGACCTAAGTTACCAAAATGTATCAACGTGCCACGTTAATATTTTAGGCAGTTCTCAACTCTCACACAAGGGAAGACTGAGACAAGGAGACAATAGTGCGCATGTGTGTGGATACAATGGCACATGCCATCAATGACAGGACTGTGATAATGAGTGTCTGTTCCCTTATGGCTGTGTGTATTTTTTTGCATGCCCTACAGAGTGTGTGTGTGTGTGTGTGTGTGTGTGTGTGTGTGTGTGTGTGTGTGTGTGTGTTAGAGGGATATAAACAGAAAAAAAAAGACAGAGGACAAGTCAATGCTGTTGGTGTTACATGCACAGTACAGGCTGGAACATTCACCTCCAAGAAAGTAGAGGTTAAAAATGAATAACTATTTCCAACGTAAAATATGCTGTTTATATGTGTTTGTATATAGAGCTTTCGAAATAACTCTTAGACAACCTGTGATTTTACTGTAGAAATTCAATATAACAACCCTTCAACACTGACAGTTTTGTGTGAAATTCATCATATTTGTCAAAGTCTCATAATAACAAAATACATTCAATAAATTACGTACAAAAACATAAAATATTGAAAAAGTTAAATGTCCACTACATCATGATGAGAAACCGCAACATATATAAGGTTAAGACAATACAAACTAATAACTCAACCAAGAGAAGAGAATTATCTGATGCTGAGAGGATGGACATTTTGGTTCTTCATGAAAAGGAGGACAGTGTGAGAGTCACTGCTAAGAGACCAAACAGCTGAATCAACATCTATTCCAAGCTTCTTAAACGTGAATATTTCCTGGTTTCTTTCCTCCTCTGTGACAGTGAACTGAATCTCTTTGTGTTGTGGACATCAACTAGGATTTTAGAAAAGACTTTTTCTGACATTTTGTAGACCAGACAATTAATCGATCAACCAAGAAAAAAATTGCTAGTTGCAGCCCTAGTTTTGCGTGTGTTACAGAGGGAGACGGAGTCCTCAGGGTTGATGTTTCAGGAACGCTAAAGGTCTGTCCCTGATGATTATATTATAAACACACACTGCTACACTCGCCCAAACCATGCACCCCAAAGCACGCGAGTATAGACACACACATACACAATGACTGGACTATTGTCTGCCACCCACGCTTTCTCCACTTCTACTGAATACATATCAATGAGGCTTCGCCGTTGTGTGTGTGGGTCATAATTATAACAAGTGATTTTTGGAGGCTGCAGAACAATAGAGGTGGGGGGTGGGAGTTAATGTGAGTGGAGGACCCTTGGGATAGCCCTGATGTTTTGAGTTGAAAATGAATGCAGTGATTGACAGCTTGACCATACACACACCCTCACACACACCCACACGCACACACACCCACACACACACACACACACACACACCCACACACACACACACACACAGGACTGTGGTGATTCAGCTCTTCAGACAATT
>JAPQRN010000018.1:10066197-10077608 GCA_037367275.1 Coranthus polyacanthus
CACACACACACACACACACACACACCCACACACACACACACACACAGGACTGTGGTGATTCAGCTCTTCAGACAATTGTTTTTCCTTTTTTCTTTCTCGTCTTCCTTCCTCTCTCACTCTATCTCACAAAAAACAAATCAGTACCTGTGTGCTGACACCAAAGTCACAGAGCTTGACTTGTCCTCGGGTGTTCACCAGCATATTGGAAGGCTTGACATCTGTGGAGACAAACTGCTTGATAGAACTGCAACATCAGCACTCTGCAGCTTGTCTTTATCAACTCTGCTCTTTTTTTTTTTTAATAACAGAGTCCTGCACACTACCTTACTCACCTCTGTGAAGTATCTTCAGGCTCCACAGATACGTCAGGCCTTTGACGACCTAGAAACACAGCCAACAGAATAAATATGTTAATTTCAATGTATTATCTAATTTTAATAAGGACAAGCAGCTGAATAATGAACTAACCTACATGTTAACACCGCTCTCTATATTTATACTGTCGTTCAAAGGGCAGCCCAGTTATTCTTATGAAAATGCACAGCCTTGACTTTTATCTAGAATGAGAGAAATTAGACCTGATCTGTGTCGGTGATGTTAATATTTAGTCCTGAAGCATCTATTTTCACAGCTACTGTAATTCTGACTTTACAGAATGTGATTTATTGGTCTAAAGGTGTCTGCAGACTTTTTTAAGACCATTATAAGTGCAATTTAAGACCTATTACACACCCATATCAGTTTCCTGAACAACTTTAATGCCTTTGTTGCCTCAGATGCTTTTCTTGTTTTGAATTGGTTCAACCAAGCACTAAATGTCACATAATTGATGTTGTTAAAGTTCTCGATCTAGGCTTCGTTGAACTTGCACTTACTCACATTAGATTGAAGTAATGTTAACAAAAACAATTTTAACTTATTACTCCTATAAGTAGCTTTTTTTGGTGAGAGGAGACGCTACATTTGTCCAAACTCCACATCGCGGCACTAGTTGGATGTGCTATGTGAGAAATTCTAACCAAGCTGCACATTTTGTATTAGCGGTTGTTGGTCCCATATTGGATTTGTTTTGTAGGTTTATTAAAGTATGATCACAACTAGTTATTCCCAAAAACACTTTAAAAGTGAGACTGACGGTGATCAATTTTTCAGAAAATTGTATTTAAAGAAATTTTACGGTCTAAAATTCAGAAATGTAGTAAATTACTGCTTTGTACTTTGCTGTCAGAAAACAGGGAATAAGTTATGAGAACAGCTTTATACTGAATTCATCTATATTAAAACACAGAATACATAATCCCAGAGAGCCAGAGAGGACTGAATGGAGAAGTAACAGGCTGAATGGGGTAACAATGGACAGGGACCGGCTGTCGGACAAGACTAAACTTTGTTACTTGTGATGTCTGGAGCAGGTTCATCAACTGCTTTAACTCTGCAGTCAAGAAAACATCTGTCTTTTGCTAAAAGATGAGTTGGCAACCCGGTAACAATTGCTGTGCGCTATTGTCATATTGGTCTCTAAGGTTAATGAGCATTAACTAACCCGGAACACACAACATGTTCTCATGTGCATCTCAATGACAGGAACACAGAATTCCTAAGATTTGTCCCAGTATGTCTGAAGGCCACTGGACAAACCAGGGAAAATATATTATTGAAGACAGGACAATTTTAACATTTAAAGGTGTGGTATTTGATATTTTTTTGGCATCAGAAATTACTTTACTTAATTACCTTTCAGCATATTGTAATTCAAGTGGTCTGACAAGAAACAAGAATTCTAACCCCTTCTGTGAACTGTTTTCAGGCTGAAAATCTACCCCTATTCAGGAGGTTTTGTCCACTCAGTGGTGTTTTCAGACAGGTAGGGGGTTAAATACATGATTGACAGCTGTAATTACCAATCACTGTTTATATTCTGTCAGATGCAACTCTAGTTCTCTACTCTGTAGCTCCACACAGAAGCTTGGAAACAAGACTTCACTTTTTGTAGCAGCTGTAAACAGCATTACATGGTTTATCTTTATATTTTTCCCAACTTTGACTCCTGCAGCTTAACAACAACTCAAAAATTCAAAATTCATGACCCATCCCTAACCCATGGAAACCCTGTCATCTGACAATCAAGTGTCCACACGAGGTTCAAGATGAAGGCTGCTCTTAATCATCTTTGAAATGACTTTCATCTTATTCTATAAAACACTGCAAATCTAAACAGAGTGTACTAAACTGTGATGTGGAAAAAAAAAAGAAAAATCATAATGCCCCTATTGTACCTTATAGACCTGGCTGTCACAGCACGGGTCGCTGAGGTGGTCAGTAAGCTGTTAAGACCCAAGGGAACGAAGTTAGACAAGATTTACCCTGCTGAAAGCTTTCAGTATCGCCGGGTTGTCATGGTTGGCACGTCTCTAATGTCCTACTCATATTGTCCTTGAAATGATAATCAGGAGCGGCAGCCTTACAGTCACACTCTTTGGCTTTTTTGTAAAAAGCAATGTTCAGGAAAGGAGACTTAGAGAGTATAAACCTACGAGGAGCAATAACAGTCTCATTTTGGGTGTGAAATAGTTTCAGAGCTTTTACTGTCTGGCGGAATAAGAATTTGTTGGTCTAAATGTGCTTTTAAACACTGTGGGGTACATTACAGTATTTTACAGAGAGTTGCACTAACCTATTGGTTTGTAGCATTACTGTCATTAGCACAGGTCACTATGTTAGTGAGTTTATTTCAGTTCACTTATAGTGATACTTTAGTGTCTCTCTGCGCTGAAGTGTTCAGTTTTAGTCAGCATTAACTTGCAGAGTTTGTGTAATGTGTTGTTTTGCTGCTGCTGAAGAAATAATGACAAAAAATTACTGTAAGACTGTGAGCTGCTGCTCTGGATTCTGAACTCAGAGTTTGTTAGAGTGTAAAAATGGTTGTCATTCATTATAAACTCCAGTGGGATAAATTAGTCCACCACAGTCTATGTAATTAAAGGAAACACTGCAGTGTCACAGATGTATGTGTAGAAAAATATGGACTAGTGTTTACTTCATCTAGATATTGTCAAAATATTGTAATAATGTTGTCCAAAATGATGCAAAAATGCAGAGTTTAAACAGATAAAAACAACAAAAAGCACCACACAGACTAAGCCTCCAGAGACAAGAGAAAACTAGAGGAAAACTTGTTATAGTTTGGTTGTAACTCACCTACATTTTATAAGAGGTGTAAAATTGTGATTCAGATCGTGGATCGTGAATCTCCCAAAAGATCGTCATATCATCTTTAGGTCAGATCGACCAGACCTAGCAATACATCAACAAAAGATGTGGAAGCAAGTCCTAAAATAGACACTGACTATTAGGAGGAATATTATTTTTGAAAGGTGGGTAGAAGAACTCTTTGTGCTTTCCTTGTGCATAATATTACTCCTTCTGGTCACTCACCCACCTGCCTCGACTTTGGAAAATAAGAAGTGCACTGAACTGTGACAAAGTTAAACTAAATTATATAAGTAATACTAATTCCCCACATTGGTTAACTACTTTAGTGAATGTTTTATTTATAAAATGTGAAAGCTGTCTCTAGGTTATAAGCTTCTGTCATCCATCTCTAATGCACAATAACCTCTGAGATAAATTAAGAAAGCACAAAAGCTCTCTGAAGTCCTGCTGCCTTGAAGGGTGGTGGTGCAAGGGCAACAACTGGCGAATGCAGCTTCACTTGCACCCTCTTGGGTGCTTTTCCTTCTGTGATAATTAACAACTGTGACAGTGGAAAGGAGGGAAAGCTGTGAATTAGAATTAACACTAACTAAATAGCTGTCATTGTTTGATTACGGACAAAGTTAAAAAGGGGAGACAGAGAGGAGGAGGAGGAGGAGGAGGAGGAGGAGGAGGAGGAAGGAGAAGGGTAATGAGTGTGGAAAGGAGACAGACATCAAGGCCACTTCTATCAAAATGCTAGTTTTATATGAGCGTACGAAAGGGAGGAGGAAGGGTGAATGTGGGGGATACGGGAAAAACAGTGACTTTGTCCATCACTTCACCAAACAGAGGCTAATTGAAAGATTCACACCTGTGGTTTTCTTTTCTTCTATTTCATTAATGAAATTAGTATTTTTCCCTTTAGACCTGTTCTGAATCCAATCTGCAGATAACAGGTCACACTGACAACTGTGACAGGCTGCACATCCATGATTTCATCCAAGAGATGCATCATCTTACAGTCATATATGCCTTTTTTATTTATATGCTTTGTACGGCTACTAAGGCGACTTTGTGTATTTAATTAAAACTTACAGCCACTGCGATCCTTCCTAACACATGCTCTGGAATCCTTTTGTACACGTCCAGAGAACCACCTGCAAGACAGTTTACACTTTATTCAGGCAGAAATATCACAGGAAGTGTAGACATACAGTATACTAAAAATCATTTGAGGCCTATTGGTTTGCATTGGTCATGGAGTCATCATGCCATTTGTATTTTTTTTAATCAGCTTCATTCTGCTTCAGTCAATCACTATCAGAATTTAAAGTTTGAAATCAACACCTCCATTTATATTTTATTATATATTTTTAACATTAATTTGTGATAACAATGACGCTGTGTATTTTTTCTACCCATGAATTTATTGTTTACACAATAAAAAAAAAGGGAGAAGAAAGCAAAAAAAGCCTTGTTTCTGGTTAAGGAGTCTTATTTTTTCTTAAATGCAAAATAATCTTGTAAAGTTTGTTTTTCATTAGTAAAAACAGAAAAGGACTAATCTCGCCTTTCTTAATAACATATTCCAGCTCATATCAGGCTACATTTAAACAGAAACAAGCTAAAACAATGGTTTGCATAATATACCAGCAGAGGAACAAGACTGTCTTCCTTATTTTGTGTTTTTCTTACACCACCTACAGAATGAGACCCTTTTCTGTGGCTACACTTATATTCCAGTTTTAAGAAATCCAGCCAAGTAAAATTTGCTTAATAGAAGACAATTTGAGGAGGATGTTTGGCTTCTTTCTAGTCAGACTGTTTTTGCTGTGTACAATAATCAAGTACACATGTTCGGCGAACAGACTGTTCAAGGAAAGTTTGATGAAGTAAAGAGTGTTGAGAGGTTAGACAGACTTTGCTGACAAGTTGGCAAACGTGTGAAACAAGGGATTCACTGCATTAACACACACTTGAACAACCACATGCACCAGATAGACATAACATACGCAGTCCCCCATTTCGCACCGATCTAAACACACATACAAACACACCTACAAATGCACTTAAGTCCAGATTCATCACGCCCTTGTAGCTTTTAGCACACAGGGATGCTAAGCAGCTAACAGCGACAAGACACTCTCTTGATCTGCAGAAGTGTAAATGGATACACAGCACAGAGACAGTGGACTGAAAGTCTCCTCAACACTGCTGTGACTGGCAAAGAATAATTTCATGTTCCACTAGCTTAAGCCATAGAGAAACTCACCATCCATAAATTCAGTGCATATCGATATCCTGTTCTCTACAAAAAAGGCACTGAAGAAAGTGATGATGTAGGGTGAATCACACTGCAATCAAGAAATAGTACCATATCATCACAAAAGCTTAAGACTTAAGACTTAAAATTAGATCATATAAGTGAAGTTCATTTCAAAGTAACCACTGAAACATGGCAGAAGTCAATGGAGAAAGTAAAGAAGAACAGACCTTATAGAGGATTTCTAACTCTGACATGATCTGCTTCTGTAGCTCCACGGTGATGTCCAGGGGAATGACCTGAAATCAAACACAGAGAGGACAAGTAGTTTTGAATAAAGACAACAAAACAGCTCTTTTTGATATTATGATCACCACATACGCATGCACGCACGCACACGAGTGTAACTGCATCCAAATGTTGTGAGACAAAACGCTGCCACAGTTAGTTTGATCTGTCCTGGATTGAATGCATAGAAAATAAATATATGGCTACTATTGTGGTGATTTTTCAGATTTTGTAGCTCTGTCTCATGAGTAAGATTCTGTTTACCATACGATTTTTCAATTTGTAAACCTGGGAGAAAATGTATAGAAAAAGGTTTACACTGATGTGATCAGATGCCATAAAACTCTTACCTTCACGGCTAAAAGACGTTTCCCGAGAACATGATATGCTCTAGATGGACAAAAGAGGAGAGTTAGAAAACAAAACCACGCATAGAACTTATTTCAGTTTATTACAGTATTACACACTATGTCAAAACTCTGTACAAGCCGATAACACACAACAAATGGAACTCAACATGTCACTTCTATGTCAAAATAAAACTCTTCAATTTCAACTCAACTATTTTTTCCAGAAGCACCAACACACTGACGTACTTCATACAAAACACAGCCATCTTTAGTACTTTGTAGACCTTTATGATATCTTCTACAGGCTTCTGTGAAAGACTGACAGGTGATGTGTTTTTTTAAGTTTGAACTGTTGTTGGCTCTTGATTCTTACTTTTTCAGGCAACTGTAACTTAAGTAGCTGGGATTGACAGACAATCTGTATTTACTTATGAATACTGAGTAATACTTTTCCTCTTACTGCTCCTTTTCAGTCATGGAATGTGTAAAAAGAGTTGTTTAAATTATGTTTCACTCTCTTATTCTTTTGCTGGAACTGTGTATTAAAATGACCATGATAAGATAAGACAATATCTTATTAGACAAGAAACAGGCTTTATACTTCCTGAATATTTACACCATAATTGCACATGGATATTGCTCATTGCTAAGAAATTATACACTGGAAAGTCAGCATTGATGTGAGTGTCTACTGGCAGCAGTACTGGTTATAGACCTGTCACAATTATTACATAATCATCATATCGCAATTCTTTGAAATAATGGTGATTATTTTTCATAATCGTGATAACTGCCTCCATTCACTTCCATTCATGTTCTGGAAAACAGGTGAGAGAAACAGAACAGAAATAACACATTTTATCACACTGTTTACCATTGTTTGACTGGCGCCCTTTAATGACATCATCTTGATGCGTCTGCTATGATTTCAATGGAGTTGTAGCACCACACCATTCATTTTGATTTGATTAATTTTATATGTTACAAAATTCTATGCTCTTCTTCTGCATAAGGTGTATGTGCATAATTAAACTATTATTAGACTTATACTACAGTATTGGTTTACAGAAAGTTAACAGAATAGACAATAATATCGTGAATCAATTATTTGTATCACAATTAAACATCAACTCAGATTTTGTTGGTTGTACAGTCTGGCAGCAGCAGGAAGGAAGGACAATGAAAATGGACCTGAACGCTGATATTTTCAACATCAGAAACAACAACAGGTAAGAGTCATTTAACCAGCCCAATACAATGTAAATGCATAACAAGTGCCTGCGCCATTTCTCATAAAAGGTCAGAGGTTACCACCCAAAACCGGACCCAGTCAGCCCTATCGCTACTTGTCCCAGACAGAGTTTTGAGTTGCAAGTAAAGCAGCAGCCACAGACTGGCCCCGTAATGATTTAATTATCAAACTCCTTAATGCCAAACGTCGGCTTTAGTTACAGCCGCTGAAGGTTAGCTTACAGCACCAGTGACAATACCTCTGGACCTCTCACTATACAATCCTCAAGGACAAATACTGTCCAACAGCTGTCAGGTGATGGGGACGAGGCGGGGGCAGCGCGCGTCACACAGGCTGGTTTGCTTGCAAGCAGGCTTCGTAAATGTGATACCTGGCTACTCACCTGTCAACAGGTCTTCTGGAGAGAATGTGTATGGTGCAAGGTGTGATTAATGTGTCTTAGATTAGCGTATCGCGTTGCTCTTCGGCCAGACACCTTTAAACTGGCCCAGGCCTTTAATTAATGACACCTATTAGTGCCATGTCAGGTATTTACCCACAGTTAGAACAAACACAGGCTCTTGACTGTAGATATGCAATGCTGTAAGTGAGTTGTAATTTACATCATCTCGGATAATGGTCACAAGACTGTTTGTCAATAACACAGTACAACCTACAGCACAGAAAGAGGTCATTATCTGAGGATCTTTTGTACCTTGGTAGTCTTAAATCAGTGGCAAAAACCTCATACAAGTAACCTTCCAAAACAATGTTGTAGAGATATGATATTAAATGTAATCCTCCTGGATAAGTACTCTTGACACGTTAGGCTGATCGCCTTGTTTTAATTTGATGTCTCAGTCTTTCTTTAAGCTACAATCAATATCAGTTAAGCATGACTGCAGCCTCTTAATTAAGCTGAAGATGTTAACTGAGGCAGGATCGCAGGGGTAGACATGTTAAATACTGACTGGGCAGGTTGGGTGTGTAAGGCAGCCTGAAAAGAGATCAGACTTTGCCGTGCTAAACAACTTGTAGTTCTCAATGCGTAGACTAGACGTGCTGAAAGATGTACCCAACCTGTGGCAAAATGCACCAAGTTACTAATTTAACACACATGCAGAGCAGCCGTCATGTATGTGGGGCACTGTGTGCATACCAGTTTCTATTTATCCACTGTTTCAGCCTTTTTTTGTTGTCTTTAATTAGATTTTTTCCAAAAGTAAATGAAGGTAAACAGACATTAAAGCCATTTATATAGAGTCCTATAGAGTAGATATAGACTGATTAATCTGTGCCCACAGGACATTTGCTAAACTACTGGTATCAGCAGATCTTATAACTAATATTACAACTAATATTAGGCTTCTCAAATGGAAATACTGACTTTGACAGAAAATACTAGCCGAAAAATTTAAAATTTAATTCAGAATATCTACATTTTCTACAGTTAGTTTCATGTTCACCTCCAGATTTATTGAGTTATTAATTTTGGTATTTTTTATTTTGACCCTAAAGTCCTGATAGGTAATTTTTTTTATGTTGTTTGCACAAAATAATTAACTAGTTCCTGATATCTTGTGGACACAAGTAAATTATTTTGTATGAACAAGATAATTAACTTGCTCCCACAAGATAATAATGTGTGTGGATGTGATAAAAAATATTATCACCACTTTAGGAGCTCCGTATGACAACAGTTATCCATAATATAATAACAAATATAAAAGATGAATGAATTTCCAACAAATTGGCTGATTTATTGCCTTTTTCTTGCTCCAAATTATTGTTATGATGTGGGCCTTTAAAAGTTCACCATTGATCGACCTCTGCTACAACAAGTTGATTACTTGATACGTCCAATATTAGGATTCCACTCATTTTTTTCCAGGCTGAAACCAGACACTAGACACTTATTTGTAATCAAGGAGACCAATAACTGATATTAAAATGTAAATAAAATCTTGGTGTCAACTTTTAACATAATTGCAACACAATTAAATGCCTTTAAGACTGTTAAATCAAGGGCGTTTCAATAATATTTCAACAGTATTTGTTGTGAGTTTTCACACTAAACTGGAGGGATTATAAATAATAAGTACCAAGAGATAAATACAGTGTTAATAGGCTGTTACTTGTGATGTGTAACCAATGAGATAGCACTGTGGGCGGGACATCAGTCAAGACCAATTCATTTATTTTACTGGATATCTTATGAAAAAATGTACAGATAATCGTAAAAATGTGAATATCAGATAATCATTCAGGGCCAATGATTAGTCACAGAGTTTATGTTTACGAATGAATAATGAAATGATCAAAATATTAAAAAGTACAGTTTATGTCTAATTCATATAGACATGAGTTAAGAAACCAAAAGTTTAAACACATGGGGCTACAGATGGTGCGAGTACAGCTTGGTTAAAGCTTTATTCCCAGACTGTCCTTGACCACCTCAGGGCCGAACATCCCTGTATGAGTTACAGTGACAGGCCTGTGACAGCAGGAGAGACAGGGACAAGGTTACATAGCCACCCCCCGCCACTTCCCCCTGATGTGACCCCAGTAAACGTGCCCCATTGCCTGGATCTTATTTACACTCCAGCTCGCTCTGTAATAAAAGCTCCATCATGCAGTATTCATAGGGCCTCTCTCTATGTCTCTGAAGTTAGGGCTGTGGGTTACAAAGACTGGCCTACGGGATCAGGGCTAACGTGGTACATTTACACTGCCACGTGGATGACAGGCAGCCTTTCTCCCTCTCACCTGATATGGGCCGTCTAAATGACACAGACAGAAACACAGTCAACACAGACTTTCACAGACACATATGAACAAAGATGGTCAGGTTTTCAAGTTTTACAAGTTAGTTTGTTTGTGGAGAAGTCGATAAAAACCAAAGAGTAAAAGGAGATCTTTCAATTCAGAAATCAGCATTATGGTAGTAGAATATTCATTTAGCATTACGTTTGTTTTCCTTATATACTAGGACTTCATGATTTGATAGAAAAAGCCATATTGTGATGCTTTTGGACAATATTGCAATTTGCACTTGCAACTGCAATTTGAGTCTACTTCCTTACAATGTTTATTTTATCCACTCGAACATATGAAGTTTTACGAGTATTACGCAAAAAATTCATAAAATAAACAAAAAATGTAACAACTTTCATTTTGCATCTTTTTCAGTGTCACTGAATCCAAAATATTACCACACACACTGGGACTTTACAACTATATAATTATACAGGCTGACATTAGGATTGTGATCTGATTAATTGTGCAGCTCAAATTTATACCCCAAAATCATTCAGAATAAGGCTCTGGTAAAATAAGAAAAAAAGACCTGAATTTTGCTTTTGTGCTTCAGAAAAAAAAATCCAATTAGTGACACGCATTTATATAAATCACCTGTGCATGTCATTTAAGAACAAACCTGTTTGTATGAGTGGTTTCTGCATGAAGCTTGGGTCAGTACATGTACTTAACTAATGCAAACCAAAAGCTACTTTATACCATCTTCACTGAAAACATTAGAGCAGATGAATAGGACAGTCACAAATGACTGATGATGAAATTAAGGGTGCTTTCTCACCTGCCTCTTTTGGTCTGGACTTTCAGACTGTTTAATTGATCTGAACTAATTTTCCAGGTGTGAAACCTTCCCCAGATCGCAGTGCAGACCTAACAGCATGTACAACAACATGTACAGTCTGAAAATACTTCTTGGATATGACTTTTGGAAGGGAAGGAAGTTACGCAAGGTAATCATCAACAAAAAACAAAGATGACGAAAGAACAACAAAGCTTGCCTCTGTCAGATGCACAGCCGCCTATAAAGGGAGACGCACATATAGATGATAATGGCAGGATGTATTACTATGACCCAAAATTTGCAGTGTGAAAGCAAAACTAACTGGACCAAATGTATACAATGTAAAAAAAACACACACAAAAAACACATGCACGTTGGTCTGGGGTGAAAACGCCCTATATATACAGTATGTAAGACAGCTAGTCAGCCTTTACAAGATAAAGCTCCAATAATCTCACTAGTATCAACAAATCCTACCAGATTTGAACA
>JAPQRN010000018.1:10085342-10099447 GCA_037367275.1 Coranthus polyacanthus
GAGAGGAGAGGAGAGGAGAGGAGAGGAGAGGAGAGGAGAGGAGAGGAGGGGAGATTCTAAAAAACAAAAAGGGCTAAGGCTAGAGGAAAATTAAGATAAGACATTAAAAATGTCCTGCTTCACTAGAGACCACACTCCATGTTTACTCCAAAGACCTCTGTACTCAACCCAGTTATCGAACACAAAAGAAGAGACAAGACCCTGTAAAGGCGATACTAAAAATAACTCATTTAATTGAGGTCAGAAGGCCGATGTGTTGGGTCCACTAAAGCACAGGGATTCTCTGTTTAATTAGTGCCCAGGAAGACCCAATTTAAACAGCATATAAGACTCCCCTCAGCCAATTACTTTTATATTAAAACAAGAGAAAAGAGAGGCGCAATTACCAGCGGACTTAAGGGTTTTTGGAAAACATCTTTTTAACAACATTTAAGACATCTGACCTTCAAAAAGCTGACACAGTTCAGTCTTTTTTACCTCAGAGAATACATTAAATTAAGTACTTTAAGTATTTGTGGGGGATTTTATTATTGACAATGGTGATGGATATAATATGAATCACCCGGAGAGATAAAGATGGTGTCACGTCATTTAATCCCTGGTAATTAGCAAAGGGCTTCAATAGCAACATATGCCTGACATGAAGTGGGAAGGTCTAGGGGAGGCCGTTTGTAAATCGGGGTGGGTTTGGGGGTCGTTGTCGAACCATGAAATTGTCGACATTAGTCTGATCTAACCAGTGCTATTGCGTGGAATGAGAGGATCACAATGCTCTGGAGAAGGGGGGAATCATGGTTTCCACGCAACACCTATTTCTTAAATGACTATATCGCAGCATTACTTATAGAATATAGAGAAACAGGAAAGGAGACAGACAAGCCCTGGTACAGCCACAGTCAGCCATCTCCATACATAAACAAAGACAAGAGGGACAAGAGAATGAGTGAAAGAAAAGGAGAGCCTTGACTTCAATTGACATTTCAATAAGTGGAACACAGCGTTACCAATCCATTTGCCTCAACTCTCCCGCCCACCCCTCCTCCTCCTCCTCTTGTGTGCGTGTAAGGCAGCTGAAACAATTATTGAGATAGGTACCTTCAGGCCATGTATGTTCCGGATCCCTGGAGTCTTGCCGGCTGAAACAGTAATTGACTAGATTGTAGAACACATCACTGGGCCATTTACAAATGTGCTGAGAAGGAATCAGTTCTTTATAAAGAAAAAAAAAATGAAATGAGGGTTACTCTGAAATTAGTTATAGACAGGAGAGAGATTGAGATGTTGGGCTCTTGAGACAGCTGGTGGTAGGTAGGCAGGAAAAACAGTTGCAGAGAGAGAGAAAAGAATGAGGCAGAAATATGTACTGTATATACAGAGAAGGAGAAAGACAGAGTGAAAGAGACAAAAAAAAAATGTGTCATTGCTTTGCTCTTGGGGTCTGTCATCCATTATGTATAAACTTTAAGTTGTGACAAAACTACACCATTGACATAGATATAAAAAGGTATGTAATGAAAATGCAGTGCAATACAGATGGGTGACAAATTAAAGGAAAAGCCAACATCAAGTGTCTAAAGGCGGGTATACACTTTGCATTTGTGGGCTGTCCCAGACAAAAGATGAGAAAACATTGTGATATCTTTGGTTGTGGTTCTGAACCAGCCCTACGTCATACTGTGAGAGAGGTTTAAATATGGCCGCTGTCATAATCAAAGACAGCCTGGGACAAAGTTCTGACAGTGTTAAACACTTATGATGACCATCTCAAAATGCGATCCCTGCCACGACCTACTTAGGTATTGCGAATAAATATCTACCTCAACCTACCTTTCCAAAGTTGGCCTCTTTTTCTGAGTCATGACTAGATCCACATGTTCCTCCTCCTCTTAAGATCATTTTTAAGTACACATAAATACCACTATAGTAAAGGCTTGATTCTAAGCTTAGCTTCCTTATTAAACAGCATAGTGGCACAGATGGACAATGCACACTAACGTTGTCTTATTCCTGTATCATGACTTGCGCCATATCCTACAATTCAGTAGATGCTATCATTGTACAGGGTACATACATCAAACATGATGTCGTACCCAAGTTTATTAGATCTATGTCGCACAGTGTGGCTTCCAATAAACTCGAAGTTTTGGTGACAATGTCATCCTGGAAAGAGGCCTTTAATTTGTCACGTGTCTGTATTATAGGAAGAGACCAGGCAATGCTAAAGATCTGGGCAAGGCTTAGAACTAACACAGACTTGTAGTTTTAATGAAGTGAAAGAAATAGATTTATTAATGCATGTCAAGACAATAGTAGAATGAGTCACTGGTGTTAACATTATCCAGAGGCCATGCTGCTACAGCTAATAACTTATTGTTTGAACCACACACACAGGTTTTAATGTAATAGCATCAGACTAGGAAAGTGAATATCTTCTACATGCATTTTTAGAATACTTGATGAATGATGTAAGTAATGAATAACTGTCACACATTTATTACATGTACAGTGCAGACATGTATAGAGGGTTTTCTGCATTACCAGTCCAAGTTAAACTACAGCAGGTCACTTCATACCTCGTGGAAATATCTGTAGAGGGTCTGGCAGCAGTCCATTCATGCGCTGTTCATTCATTGTGTTGCAGTACTAAAGAGGAAAAGAAAGTCACAAATAATTAGGAGCAATAGTGGATGGAAATTACTATTTAATATAGTATAAACTGATAAATAAAAGACCTAATCTGATTTAAAAAATAGCAAATTACATCAAATCTGTCCGGGATATATGGAATAAAAACAAAGTCACTTTAAGACACAAGAGAAAGACACATTTTGCAAATTTATTGCTACATATGCAAAAAATTGCTATTTATTCAAATGACACAAGAATTAATCTTGACTGCTCCCAAAAATGTGTGCATGCTGTGTTGAAATCTGTTGCAGATGAGGACCAATGCCCTGTGGGCTTGTTCAGAAGGAGTGTAGCATTAACCCTTTTCTCCTCTAGGTCAACAGCTCACCAAACACTCATATCCTACAGGACTAACACGTGCACATACACTCTGGAGCCTCTTAGATGCTTGCCAAGGCAATGCAATAATTGATGTTTCAGTTAACCACACCATCTGTTAAACCATGAGTCTGTGAGTGAGTGTTTGTTTGTGTGCATGTATGTTTGTGTTTATGTTGCCTCCCCTTTGGAGGCTTCAAATCAACAAAAATGTTCACCTTACTCGCAAAGATGTACGGATTTATGTTGACTGCATCCACATGAGACCATAGTGTTTTCTATTTACAACCCATTATGAACTACCAAGTCATCAATGCAATGATGTAAATTTGCTCTCTCATTGTGGGGGAGGGAGGACGACGACCGTCTTGGATGGGAATGGATCAGAATGGCTACCCAAGTGGCACAGCTGTTATTAAAAGGCCTATTTATCACTGTCAGATCGCTCCTCGCTCCTAGCCCTCTGCTTTCGCCCTCCAGCGTTCTCACTAGGCCACATCTGAACAATAGGCCTAATACCAAAAACGTGTTGTGTGCGTTGGCAGAGTGCATGTGTGGGAGGGGTCGGGCTTCACGTACCTTTAATTTTCCGCTCAGCTAGTTTATTGATTAAGGCTGCAATTACCACCTAATCTGTAGTAGGTGTGTTATTAAAAGACATTCTCCATTGTTGGCCAATAACTAAACGGTGTCCGATCCCAAATACCATCGCTCAGCCTTGAGGGACAAGTGGGGAACGAGAGCAGAGAGTGGGTCTCATCATCATTAGCAGACTAAGGGGAAATGGGAGTAAGAATGGTGGAATTAGAGCCACTACCTCCAGGGGGAGCTGAGCGAGGAACAGAGGAGGTCACATGTTTTTTTTAGTACCTGACACAGGCCAGTCTTTAACTTTGTACGGGGGTGTCTGTCTTTCAAGGTGTCGAACAATGATTAGAAATGCCTGCAAGAGGAGTGGGTCTCACAGGAGCATGTAGCAATCAATGTTCTCACTGATGGGGGATACTTTTCATGATAAATGCCCTTTGCAGACCGATGTTAATTAAGTGCTGAATTTGAGCATTAATTTTGCTCGCCAATAAGTAGAATTCAATTTCTTGCTTCACAACATAAAGAGAGATCTTGAATAAGGAGAAAAAACAGCTGAGATTTTAAAAACAAAGTATCAGAAACACATTTACACACAAGGCAAGCATCTAATGAATTGTCCCACCTTTCACCTAACATACTGGTTTCCCTTAATTCCTATTAATTTCACACAATGGCTGTCTGCCAAGCTGGAAATAACAACACTAACACAAAAAATCCTCTGGGGTCTCTCCGCAAAGGCCAAATGGCAACGGCAGCAAACAACCACAACAAGAAATAAATCCTCTGGATACAAATGCAAATGACTGCTGAAATGCATAACCCTTGCATAAGACATTTGAACAACTTGGCTACTGTAAATTTTTAGTGAGCCCAGTATTTTCCAGATAATCAGCAGCTTTTTGAACACTTGGCTGTCCCATGAGAAGTAGAAAGCCATTACAGCACTCTTGGATTTGTTTTCCAAAATTTATTGTACAAATGGCTCTGAAATCTGTTTACGAAGCAATGCAATGCAGTAGAAGCTAAAAAGCTGTGCTGGGTGAAGTAAGGCGCAGGTTGGTGCTGTAAATTAATATGCTATTAAAACATGTCATAAAACCTGAATAAAGAGCAAGTTTGGTGGACAATATGCTGACATTGAGCATTCAAAAATGAAATGAAAGTATAGCATGTCAACCATGACTCTGTGCATCTTCACCTCATTAGAAACCA
The DNA here is from genome assembly GCA_037367275.1 of Coranthus polyacanthus. Lineage (NCBI taxonomy): Eukaryota > Metazoa > Chordata > Actinopteri > Kurtiformes > Apogonidae > Coranthus > Coranthus polyacanthus. Next base: position 10,090,152 of record JAPQRN010000018.1, read on the forward strand.
TATTTATTGTTGCCTATTCTGCCAAATAAATGTAGATGCATGTTGGCACACATTAATCATAAATCAATAAAGACAATATTTATTGATATTTTTTAATACAACACACCTGCAACTTTGGAAATAATTATTGTCCCACTTTGACAAAGCAGTGAAAAGTCAACATTTGTCATAAATGAGACTTGAGTTTTCTTATAAATGTGAGTCAAAAATCTGGCAAAACACAAAGAAACAAAGAACAAAGAAATTTAAATTTAAATTAATGACAACAGAAACCCAATTTTCTCAAAAACAAGTAACATAAATTAGGATCATATGATGTTGAAAAACAATCCAGAAAAACGATTAATATTAAAAAAAAAATACTGCTGTTACACTGTAGTTCCCTTTCTGCAATTTAAGATGCTCAGGTAAACTGGTGACACGTAAATTATGTTTTTTTTGTTTTTTGAAACTACATTTAAGACTGAGTTTTGGACAAATCATCTTTTTTCTTATGCAAATATTACATGTAAACATAAGCTATGTAATATATGCAGTCTTGTGCAGACGTGTGTTTTATTTAGGAATGTGATAGTAGAGTGAGTTAGGTTCTTAAAGGTTAATTTACATTTTGCCAATAGGTAAGTAAAACTATAAACTCAAAAGATAGTATAGGTTAAAGCTTGGTAGCATCAGGAATGTGGATTTTCACATATGGGTAAAGGAAACTAGATCCAGTGTTTATGGAAATTAGACCTCACAAATGTACTTTGAGTTCTAAAGCCTAATATTTATAAATTTGAATCTAAGGCATTTTAAGCTCAGCAGACAACCTAGTGATACTGTGGCACTAGTTTCTGTTAAGTGTGTGTTAAAGTTAAGTGTTAATTCATATTATGCTTCATTTTAGGATACTATACACACAGTAATGATGGTAATATTAACAAACCTATGACAAAAAGTTCAAACAACAGCAACAACAAACAAACAGGACATAAAGCAAAAATTGCAAAAAAAAAACCTCTAAACATATGAAAAGGATATATGATTCATATAGTCAGTTGAGGTCAATACTTAGTCCATCCGTTTTTCACAGTGCTTATCGCCACAACAGATGTCTCTTTTTGCTTAATCACCCTGCTACCCTATGCTACTTAATGATTAAAAAGCAACCAGAAGTGAATGCATGATAAAAATGGACAAAAACAAGAAGTGTAAATTGTGCCTGTGGCTCTAGCAGCATCATTGTGAGCTGATGGGGGGTAAAAGACATCCACAGATGAGAGTAGATTTTGAACAATTCTGCAGCCCAGGGGGCCCGCTCTTTAATGAGGCAAAACTTTAAGTACTGAATAATAAATAATAAAAATTGACAGTTCATTTAGCTTTCAGTGTACCTCATAGAGGAACCCATTACACGTCATTACTCTTACCGTCCGTGGCATGAACAGTAAGTATGGTGGAATATCTACTATAAAATAAAAATCTACTATGTTACATCAGGGAGCTGAATGGGGAGGAAAAATTCTGCAAATGAGCAGAATTTTCAGTTTACCTCAAATATAAGCGGATGAGGCCACGTTGTTTCAAATATACAATCATCTTATGTATGGTAGGGGTGTAACAGAATGTGTACTCGTACGTTCAGTTCAGTGTGTAAATTCTGTTCAATTCATCCTGAGAGTCAAACATTTACTGTCACAACTCTATTTATGTCCACATACTCCTGGAACAAAAGAGTGCAGGCTCCACCTGGAATGTTTTGTCATCCATCAGAGTAGCATGTAAAATGTGTTAGCCTTGAAAGTTTAGCAGACACTGAGCCAATAGTATTAAACATGTACGATGTGCTAAAGCTGCAGTGCTTAATAGTTTTTTGATGTTATTGTGCAAAAAATCCATAATTACCTTTCAACATATTGTAATTCAAGTGTTCTGACAGGAACCAAGAATTCTACTCACATCTGTGGACTCTACCTCGTGACGCAAGCCTTTTCTAATCACAGGTGTTTTCAGACAGGTAGGAGGTTAAATATGTGATTGAAAGCTGTAATTACCAACTGCTGATCAGATTCAGTCAGAAGGTCCCTGTTCTGACTGTACTGTTCTACCCCGTGGCTCGACAAAAGTGCTCGGAAAAGTGGCTTCTCTTTTCCACTGCGGCATGAATCGGCATCATGTCATCTATCTTTATATTTAGTCTCTTGATTTGGACTGAGAGGAGAGAGCTGCAGAAGGAAGGTGTGTATTTTCAAATTCTGGTGTTTTCAGGTCCTGGAGCTTTTAAATGGATATAATATATGTAATAAATGTTTATTATATTTATGTTTAAAATATCTATATCTATGTTTAAAATGACTTTCCTGCAACCTGAGTGAGTCATTTCTCTGCTCACACTGTTTGAATCAATCAGCACAGCACAGAGGGCTTTTGTCCAGTAACACCTGAACACACCTCACTTTGACCACCAATACACACATACACACAGGTATGAGCAACACGATGCACTCAGCCATTAACATGATGCACTGCTGTGTGTTGCTGAGTTTCCCCTTGACAATGGCTATCAATATTAATTAATTTTGTCAGAAATTTAATTTCTAAGAAAAGTGAAGAATTCAAGCTTTCACATGATTTTCATTCATCTTGAGAGAGTGATAGAGTGAGAGAAAGCACTAGATTTTTTTTCTTGTCTGTGACACATTCAGATATAGTTAAGAGCAGACATTGAAACTATGGTGAAAAGTGTCAAGATAACTTCACTGTTAACCAAAATAGAGAAATGCAGTGTTATTTTGTGTAATGTGTAAAGCTGAAATTGGCACTGCTGACTTTAGTTTAGTAAACTGAAGAAAATTTTACATTTTTTTCATTTGATTTATTTTTACTTTTGAGAAAACAGGTCATTTCCAAGAGACAGTTTGCACCATTTGAGTGCCTTAATTGTTACAGTAAGAATCATGTCCAATTAAATGCTTAATTTTCTTAAAAAAAAAAAAAAATTGAGAAAAGTTTTTTCTCTGCTGTACTGAAAACATATCAAACCTTGACTCCAAAACCGAACCCTGAATACAATGTCAGGGCAGAGGTGGAAGCAAGAAGAATTTGATTATCATATTTTTTAACGCAACATTAATGACACTGATAACATTTTAATTTATTTTCCAGATTTACTCTGTGAAAGATCCAAAGTCCCTCAGGTGGCCACTTCTAACACCACTTAATATTTTTGTAACTATTATCCTGAAAAGTTGCTGCAACAAAAACAGTTCATTGGTCATAATAATCCTGACTACAAAGGTAAGATATTTGTTAGGGTGTTATAAAGAAAATATTTTTGTCAAGGTCCTATTACAAGATGTTATTTTTCATACAGATGGTACATAGGTTGTTTTTGGTTTGAGATGCCCTATGTTTTTCCACCACCACAATACAACGGTGAATGGAATGAGTGAAAAAAGTTCTCAGTACTACTGTACTTTCAAACAAACACCCTCTAAAACTGATTAAATGCATACGTAGAACTGCCACACTTATTGTTAAGCAACTGTGGAACAGATGGTTTGCACAACATGATGCAGAAATTACAGTTTCATGTATGTACTCACATATGACAACATGGCTTTGAGTTCTTCATCACTTCTTACAGTGATTCGATCTCCAACTTCATCTTCATCTAGAAACACAAAAGAAGCATCTTGAAGTTTGCCCTGTACACACATACACAGCTTTTAACACCACTCTAAGCAAAGCACAACACACTTTTTTATATTAAAAAAACACATGTGACAAATGGCTTGGCAGCTGAGTGTGACAGTAAATGCCACATAACCACTAAGTCCACAGCTTTAATATGGAGGCAGGACCACTGTTGTATGTTATAACTAATAAATCTGTAAAAACAGGTTTACTAAAGGGTGACAAATGTAGTATTTCCAGGGTTTGCACTTATTTTGACAGACAAAATGTAAAATCTTTTCCATGACTTTTCAAGGACTGATAATATAATTTTCATGACCATTCACAACCTTCAAGTACATGAACAGAAGTGTACTTTATTTAATTACTGTATGAAAATTTAACAGCAACCTTTTTCATTCTCATTTTCAGTTACTTGCATATTCACTTTAAACACTCAGAACAACTATTAAGCTAATAAGCTATTTTACAAGGATTGCAATAGTATAGATCCAAAATTATGCAAAAATGTGTTGTTTTTAGTTCATGACAACAAAAAGACACAACAGCACCTACAGCCTCCACAAACCTAAGGAAAACACAAAATATTCCATGACTTTTCCAAAGCAATTTAATTTCATAACTTTTCCAGGTTTTTCATGACGGTGGGAACTCTGTAATTCACATGTAATTTCACAAATTCAGGAGAACTCACAACAAACAGTAACACAAAAATTCAACTGGATATAACATTCTTCCAAAGAGTAACCCTTCTGAAATGCAAAATTACCCAACAGTCAAAGCAAAGTCATCTCAAGCTTCTTCTGAAAGTGTAAACATGACTTTGAAGAACAAAATAAGAGACGGCTGTTGCAACATGCTTGGTAACCAAACTGGAACTGCAACAGTATAATGCAATTCAAATAAACAGCAAAAAGACATAAGCCAGTAAAAAGTAATACAAGTAGTATGCTGTTCAATACAGATGAAAAAAAAAATATTCATCCATGACAGATGCTCAAAAAAGTATTTTTTGCAAGCTATCTACATAAATATAAAGTAGAGAAATACTTAAACTCCTGTTGAACAACACAGTCGTGCATTTTGAGACAGATGTCACTGTGTACAATAACTTTGTAAATTACACTTCACACTATTCTGAAAGTCTGCAGTACTTGAAAGACTTCTGTGGCACACTGTAGAGAGCAACTTGGAGATTGAATGCTGTAGCTACTCTCTCCCTCTCATTTCTTAAACAATATACTATACATAGAAACTTACATTCAAAAGCAGTGACAGTGGCTTCAGGCATGACATCTCTGATAGCGACCTAAAACGTTTGGGAAAGTTCGTTATAGGTTGACAACAGTGACAAACACATCAGAAATGTACACACAACTAGTTGGTTACGAGTAAAAGACAGATGATTCATACATTTTGAGATGTTGGTTAGCTAAACTGAGGGTAAAGTCTTGTAAACATTTACAGTTTCTACATTTGAACTTAGTCTCTCCAAACTGTCACTATCAAATCCAAGCTTTATAAATGTTGTTTTACATGCAGCTAGCTGCATTTAGGTAGTTAGTGCTACAAGTCAATGATTCAAACGCGATAGTTAGCTAGCTCTGTAGCATTTTAAACACTTACCAGCAAGTCATTGAAGTTCAGAAGAGATGGATAGTCGACGGACGAGTCCATGTCCCCTAACGGCGTTTTTATACGAATCACTATACCCTCGGTGTCCATTGCGAAGAGGCTATTTGAAAAGACTGTACGCATAAGAAGGGAATAAACGAGTTATAATGACACTTGACTGGTTGTCTAAGCTAACGAGCTAACGCTAATTTCCTGCAGTGGTTGCTACACATGCTAGCATCCTGCTCAGTCCAGACACTTGTCTAAGTGATGCGGAGATTTAAATAACGGTAACCTTTAGTGAGCTCGGTGACTGCCGACAGTTAGGTCACGTCATTACCGCATAGGAGTTTTAGCTTTTATTGAAGTCGTATTAGTTTACTTTACTGAGCAAAGAGTTTTTTAGTGTGTTATCTGATATATTTAGCCATGCAGCTAGTTTTGAACACACCACAACTGCGTTTCCGAATCAACATCCGCTCAAGACGTTTCAAAATAAAAGGGCAAAAAAATACTACAGCTATTTTCTTTCATCTAATGCTGCTTCCATGGTCGTAGGTTTCATTTTATCATTAAGAGGAAACAAAACACTTTTTAGTATCAAACATCTCATTTCCTGCATTCTGTTTAATTTGTAGGCAATTCTTGCTTTTTTCTCTATTTTTTTCCAAGTATTGGCAAAAATGTCTAAGTCAAAGACTATGTAAGCACAGTGGTGAAACTCTGGTGCATTTTTTTTACAGCAGTTAGTCCAAAATGTCGGAGGTGGAGCCCTGCTTATACACACTGATTTGGCCATGGAAAAAGAAAATTTGGTTCCACTTATCACTCATCAGTATAGGTTGTTTGACAGTAGGAAAGATAGACACAGAGATTAGAGAGAATGGAATGGAACTGTTGTGCTTTTTGAGAACCACTTTACAGTGGCAGAAAAGTAGCTCTATTGTGTCACAGCCCTGCTCCTCTTCACCTGGTATTTTCTTTTGCCCTGCCTCTGCCCTGCTTCTGCTTCTCCTTGTTTCAGACATGAAGCGGCTGAAAATAATATTGATGAGACTTGTGCTGTGCCAGCCACTGCTAAAGGTTGGGTTTCACTGGCTGCCAAAACAAGTCTTCACCCCTGGATGGCCTTAGGATGTCCAACCGTCCAACCGGAAGGAGGCCCTGGGGAAGACCCAGGACACGCTGGGGGGGATTATATCTCTCAACTGGCCTGGGAACACCTCACCCCAGAAGAGCTGGAGGAGGTGGAGAAAAGAAGCATCCCTGCTTAGGCTGCACCCCCTGCAACCTGGACCTGGATAAGCAGAGGATAATGGATCGATGCACTACTTCCTGATAGGCCTATTTTTCTAAAAGAGATCAAGTTTTGTCATCTTTTCTCAAGTCCACACTTAAGCATGATCTACTCTTCTATCCTTTTTTTGTCTTCTGTTTGTACAAGTAAGCTTTTAAATGGGAATGTAGTGACTAATTGACATATTCAAAAGCCACTGTGGGGCTGCGGTTGTGATGTAGTCGACGCATGTATTGAATAACTGCTCTGGTTCTTTAGATGAAGGTGTATTTATTAATCAGCTTATCAGTGCTGTGGCCTTTGTCCATCAAATCATACATACTTATAAATATAACAAATCAAACTCCATAAAAACGATATACATAAATGCTGGCACTTTAGCACATTATAGCACGGTCAGCACCTGTTGCTGCTTTACTCTGCCTTCCTTTTAAATACGCATTAGCTCCAGCAACAGAAGCACCCCACGGTGGTCGGAGCCTCATGTGCCCATGCCACTTTCCTGTTGGTGCCATGGACACCATCATGTAAGCAACCTGGAAAATCGTGCCAGGCTATCACGATGGGTGTGGTGGTTCTGAAGGACTGACTAAGGAGCCTCCAGACCTGTTTTATAATGGAAATGAACATTTTATTTTTCACATTATGTCCCCTTTGAATCACTAATCAAATTTATTAGAGAATGAGACTTTGTTAAAGTTTGCCACAAAAGATTTGGTTCTATGAACTCAATAATACACATTCTTATTTTGAAGGTAAAAAAATAATAACCACTGCTGAAGAAAAAAGGCCCGTAGGTAAACCTATGAGTAAGGTTATAGCATAAACGACCTCTGCTTGTTTCATTGGTTGTGACAAATGCGTGTTCTAAATATACACTTTGAATTCCTCCGCTGTAAGTAAATGAATGTGCAGCATCAAATAACACAGTAAAATGGAGAAAAAGTAAAAGCATCGCTAAACCAGCAGACATGGCTGCCAATCAAATTGTTACATATTTTCCTGTCAAAAAAAAATGTGGTGTCTGGATTTTTATAGTTTTATATATTGAATAGGGTGTGAATATGTTGTGAATACTGGATGTGTAATAACCTGTTTTATAGTGTGTCACTGATGTCGCTGTTCACTGCTGCTGACAAAAAAACATGCAACTCTAGTTAAAGCTTTGCTTTACATTTGAAATGTTAACCTGAAATGCTTTAATGAAAAGTTCATGAAGGCCAGACTGTGTGTTACACTACATATGCGCACCTCTTCTTTTACAAAGAATTGGAATTACTGCTCCATCAAAAGAGACAGTTGCTACCTTGAAATGCTTTTGATGTACATGACATTGATGTGATCAAGATTGATAAGAGAGTACAATATTGAGCACACAATGTTTTTTTTCTTCTGTATATGTGTATCTAAAGGCTAAACATCCTCTGAATGGACTGTGGTTCACTATTATGAATGTCGATAAATGATTGCATATTGTCAAAAGCCCTTAGATTTGCAGAAATGCACAGATGTAAGGTGCAATAATGACAACGCTCCTCATCTGAATTTACAATCCACAGAGGAGATCTTCTTTTCAAAGAGGAAGAAAGTGGAAATACTCATTAACATAGGTTTCCAACTTTTTAAAGAGGTTTTTCCCATTTTCACTTTACACGAACACAGCATTAGTATTTAAAGGTTTCCAGTCGGCCTAGGTCATTGGTGTATAATTGAATGTAAAACGAAGAGGCACTTAAAACCATCGTTGATTACAGTCTTATGGTGGAGGAGCCGAATCAGTCTTCCTGCCCACTCACCAAACAACTCCAAGATTGCAACTCCAAGAACGAGACATTGATCCTTGGGTAAAGTGAAGTCTCCTTTCTGTTAATTTACAGCACTTTGTTGACTGGGCTTCTGTATAATGTGTTAAAGCTTGTTCTGTCTCCCCGTGGTTCAGACCTGGCTGGACATGCAGCGGATGAAAATAATATCAATGAGACTTGTGCCGTGTCAACCACTGCTAAAGGTTGGGTTTCACTGGCTGCCAAAACAAGTCTTCACCCCTACGTGGCCTTAGGATGAACTTCTCAGTCAGCTGTTACTGTCTTGATTTCAGGTGAGGGATGTATTTAGAATATCAGTTACAAAATCTGCCCCATCTATTGTACATCTGCAAAGGGTGAAAACTTACATGAGCATGTGTAACTGGGTCACTAGTTTAATATAGTTCTATTTAAATAAAATCAGTTAACCATCATTTTACCTGACTGCCAGGACCTCAGACCACTTCTGTGTTTTCTTATAAAGTTAGGTTCAAAGCTCCTTATTTCTTTTTTGTTTTACCCCCTTACAAAGATGATCAAACTAAAGACAGAAGACTGCCGTGGTTGAAGGGAGACCAGAGTCTGCTCTGTTTGAATAGAGTCCTAAGGGAGAAGTGACTCAGTTCCCTAAACAAACACAAAACAGTAGGTTTTCTTTACATACATACATATACACCACATTAAAAAAAATATGTTAATCACACCAATGTTTGGTATAATTTTGATATAATGTTGGTATAGTTACCAACATATCCTATAAAAGCAACAAATAATTCACTTTGACATACTGCATTAACATACTTGACAAATTATGCTTTCACAAACATGTATCTATCTATCTATCTATCTATCTATCTATCTATCTATCTATCTATCTATCTATCTATCTATCTATCTATCTA
>JAPQRN010000018.1:10131361-10155776 GCA_037367275.1 Coranthus polyacanthus
GTCAATCTACGTTCCTACTCTCACCTATGGTCATGAGCTTTGGGTCATGACCGAAAGAATGAGATCCCAGATACAAGTGGCCAAAATGAGCTTCCTCCGTAGGGTGGCTGGGTGCACCCTATGAGATCGGGTGAGGAGCTCAGTCACCAGGGAGGAGCTCGGAGTAGAGCTGCTACTTCTCCACGTCGAGAGGAACCAGTTGAGGTGGCTTGGACATCTGTTCCGGATGCCTTTGGCACACCTCCCTTGGGAGGTGTTCTGGGCATGTCCCTTCGGGAGGAGGCCTCGGGGTAGACCCAGGACACGCTGGAGGGACTATGTCTCTCGGCTGGCCTGGGAACACTTCGGGGTCCCACCACAAGAGCTGAAGGAGGTGTCTGGGGAGAGGGAAGTCTGGACCTCCCTGCTTAGACTGCTGCCCCCGTGACCCGGCCCCAGATAAGTGGAAGACAATGGATGGATGGATGGACATTTTTATTTGTATTTTTAAAAAAATAACAAATCAATGCAGTTTTAAAAGACCTTATTTATAAACCCTGAGAAAAGAACAAGTTCACTTTATATCTTGAATAAATAAACCATCCATTTCAAAAAGATGCATGTTTGATAAAATCACAATTTCATATTATGCATCTTATTGAAAGCATAAACATTCAATACTTCATGAGCAAATAAATCAGTTTAGTGTTAACAAGCTCTCATTTCTTCTTCTTCTTTTTGATAGTTTTTCAAAAAGGTTGAAATAACTTTCATGCAATGTATTCAGCATTCCAGTGTTCGGGAACGGATGACCTCAAGTATTTATATAATAATATGTTGAGACATAATTAGAGACAAGAAACTGAGTTTCCAAATTAATGTAAATAGAATAAATATTGAAGTGCAAAAAAGCAAAAAAACATTTTGAACGGCTCCAAAAACCACACCTTGGACTTTAATTCCAGTCGCCATCAGTGATGCATATAGTGACTGACTCTGGTCCAAACCACAGTTCATTATTAAATGTTTGTCGGAGAAGCAGACGGTGGTGGAGACGTGATGTAAAGCTCATGGTGATTTTGATGCTCAGTGAAAGCACTCAGGCCTTGTGTGACAGTATAAAGATGTAAAAGTTTAAATGGAGACTTCGACAGCTCCATCTACATCCATTTCACTCCTCCTCCCTCTCAACAACAGTCAACAGTTCCTGTTGTCGTGCAGCTGTACTATTTGTCATCCTGTGAACGTCCTGGCAGGTCGTTCAACCCCCTCCACCTTCAGGGCATCAGAACAAAGCCTGCCTTCAGAGCCCAAGCCCTGCCGTGACTCTGTGACAGCACAAAACGTTTATGGTTTGCTTTAGCTTGTAACGCAGCAATAAGAGAAGAAACATGAGAGTGTCTGCTTTTGTGCACATAATTACAGTTTCTGTCTGCTTCTGAGGACAGCGCCAAATGATCCACCGCAGACCAGGAAATCCCCAAACTACAAAAAGAAGCAGACGGCAGACTAGGAAAACCTGAAAACTCCCTCCGCTTCAAGCCACCAGATCTTGTTAAGCTATAAAATCTAATTAGCTAAATTGTATTTTTAATGTTGGATGACTTTTCTGTGGGAAGGAATAAATAAACCATGAGCAGCTTCTGAAATAAAGATGACTTTTAAGATCATTATCCAACACAAATGTCCTATTCACATGACATATGGGCTCCAGAATCACCACAAGATATGTTTTATTCATAGACCAGCAAACAAAAAGTTCTTCTTCATTGTTGAATTAAAAACGTAGAAAATAAAGTCAACAAGATAAGCTCTAAATCGTGTTTTTTTGTCTTAGTCTTTCACATAATTTTCATCTTGTTCCGTCTTTTACATCGTCTTCATCATTTTGCGTCTTTTATGTTGTTTTCATCTTGTGTATTTTACGTCATCTACGTTGTTTTCATCTTGTGTCTTTACATTTTTGTCCTTTTGTGTCATTTACATAGTTTTTGTCTTATTGTGTCTTTTACGTCATTTTCATCTTGTTGCACTTTTTCTTCATTTCATGCTAACAGATAGAAACCTATAAAACCAAGTTAACAAAATATTTCTAATGCTGGATGACTTTTCTGTGGGAATGAACAAATAAACCACGAGCAGCTTCTGAAATAAAGATGACTTTTAAGATCATCCAATACATTAACCTATTCACACAACATATGGGCTCCAAAATCACCACAAGATATATATTTTATTCATAGACCAACAATAACAAACAAAAATACAAAGCATCACATCAACTTTTTTAAAGGCGGAGAAAAATAAAAGGATATAATTTTATACAAGACATCTAAAAAAAAAAAGACCAATTCAGAGCACAAGAAGCATAAATCACAACTAATGACGAATATACTGAACATTTTAACACAAGCACAACAACTTTAAGAGTGTATAAAAATGACAAATTCGCTTTCAAAATATTCCCTACTGGGTAATTACATGGAGCATGGGGTTGAAGAGCCCATCAGGACCAGGACTGATGCGTTCAAGGAAACTAGAGGCTTACGTCTCAGACCGGTAGATGCTACTGTTTCTGAAACAACCTCACTTTATTTTAAAGGTTTCAAAGTTTAACTGAGATTACACACATGAACCTGTTTACAGATTAGCACCACTGGGCCAATATCAGGGCTGGGCCATAAAACGATCATGGTTATTATCCTGACAGAACTTTATATCATACTGTCATATCATTTTTATGTGTTTCATTGTTTTGATTTGCATCTCTAGATTTGTGAAATGTTCTGCTGTTTGTCATGTTCTGACCATAAAGAATAGTTTAAAACCACAACTAATTGTCTTTTACGTTGTTTTCGTATTGTTGTTTCTTGTAAATAACTTAAAAATACAAATAACCGTCTCTTACGCTGTCTTGAATAAAAAGTCAGAAAGTCAACAATATAAGCATTAAATCATGAAACTGGAGATGACGGGTGTTTTTTGTGTTGACGTAAGTCGTTTTCATCTTGTCGTGTCTTTTACATTTTCGCAAGTTTAAATTAAAATAAAGACAATGAAGAAAATAAGAACTAAATCGTGAAATCAGAGACAATGGGTGTGTTTTTTTTCTTGTTATGTCTTGGGTCTTTTACATAGTTTTTGTCTTGTTCCTTCTCTTATAAATCATTTAAAAACACAAATCACTGTCTTTGATACTGTTTTCGTTGCTGAATAAGTCAGAAAGTCAACTGAATTAGCATTGAATCATGAAATCAGAGACTACAGGTGTATTTTTGTCTTTTACATCATTTTTCCTCCTGTTGGATCTTTTAGAAATAATTTCAAACCAAAATACCTGTCTGAATTACCGTCTGGTTTTTGTTTTAAACATTAAATCAAAATAAAGAAAATGAACAAAAATGAACTGCATTGTTATGTTGTTTGCATCTTATGTCTTTAACAAGTAATTTAACACCACAAATAAGTGTCTGGTTTCTTCAACTTTCACTCAGGACCATTAATCAGTCTTAAAACTTGAAAGAAGTGATTTTACGTAATAATTAATGACATGGATAATGTCTTATCATGGCAACAGACCGTATTGCCCAGCCCTCGCTGATATTAACATCAGAAACAGGGTTAAAGTAAATAAGTACAGTAAAAGGATTCGTTTTTTTTTATATTGTTTATACATATTCACCCACTGGGTCTTTGTCTAGTGTTATGGAACCAGAAGGAAACCGATCCACTTCCACCACAGTGGGACGCTGGAAGGAAACGGAAGCAAAGCTAAAACTATGCTTCTCTATCCCAGCTCTTTTTACATTACTGAACATCTTTTTTGTTCTCCTGCTGCAAACCATCAACAATATAAAGGTTAATGGTCACATAACAACACCTTTATGTACCACATGTACATAAACAGAATAAACAGGGACATGAGATTTTGAGGAGCTACTGTTATTTACATTTAGTACATCTATCTAAACATTTCCCTTTGTAAAAAGCTGTGCTTTGTATAGAAACTGCCACATCCTGACAGGTACAAAAATGCAAGGTGACTGACTCCAGACCTGCCAGCAGTATATTCTGTCTCTTCATGCAAAAACACTGGGAGCGGACAAAGTCAGCAACACATCATCACCTTGATGTCCTACAAAAATAATTGGTAACAAAATAGACTTTTAATTCTCAATAGCATCTGTACTGTTCACTGGTTTCTATACATAATTCAGCTGTTTTTATTATCCTGAGTGTGCAAAAAATCAGCTATCACTGTTGACTAAAATTAAGACCGATGTTCTGATCAACGTTGAAGAAACAAAGGCATCGAACTGCTGTATTTTCACTTCAGGGACTCAGATCTGACATCAGTATGCAAACTACTCATTCTCCCTTTACAAATTGTAATTTCTTAAACTTTTAGGATTATGGGATGTTTTAAAGGTCCAGCGTGCAAGATTTAGGGGGATTTAACAGGATCTCTTTGCAGAAATAGATATAATATTCATATGTTTTCATTAGTGTATAAACACTTTTCCTTCCCTTAGAATGAGTGGTTTTTATCGACAGAGGGAGCAGGCGGTGAGTCGCCCATGTTTCTACGGTAGCTCAGAACGGACTTTCTCTTGGTCTTTTTTATAGCAGGTGTTATCCAGTGTTAAGGTGCATTACTGTCTGTCACCTACTATGTCTACTATGAGTGTGGAGTTTAAAGTGTCTGAACTAAAAAACAGAACGGACAAACCAAACACCGGCTCTAATCAAGGGTCTGTCGTGGGTTTATTCTGGGGGGGTGGGGTGGATTCAGTTTGCTGCAATCTGCAAGTTCACCACTAGATGTCACTAAATATCACACACTGAACCTTTAAGTTCTGTGTATCTGCTTATTATACAATACAATGCTGCAAAGGTATTTTGCAAATCACCAAAATCCTTCCTGTGCCTTACACAGGATATAAACTTAACATAACCTTTAATTAAATCAGCTGCAAAGTACAACTGCTACTGAATGTACTTCATTGTTTTAAAGGAATATCAACATTTTTAACACAAGTGCATCCTCCTCCTGATGTCATACAGTACTAATATACATGGCTGAAGAATTCTAACTAAGTCCACTGCTGAAAAACAGCTACAGCCACGCGAAGGACCAGGTCTGACAAGAGCCAGTGACTCCTCAGTATTTCAGTAATGATGCAAAGGGGAAGTTTATAGTTTGTATAACCTAGTGCCAACTTCATGGAAGGTTCACAGATATCAAAGGGGTTTCATGTGAATGATTCCTTGCTCGGTCATTTGTTTCCACCTGAACAAATATGCAGTTTCAACACCATGTTTGTTCATCTTGACATGAGATGACAGTATGAGAAATCTTACGAGGCTCGCAATATATTCCTTCCGACAGTGTTTGCAGAAGACGGTGAGACAGACATCTTCATAGCCTTTCAAATGCCCAAACACAGAAACAGTCGAGTGAAATGCATTAAATGTGAACTTAACATGCTTTACAAAACTGATATTAATGCTAAAAAATTATCTTTTTAAATCCACTGTTAATTTTAGCATTTGTACAAAACATGAAAATCTTGAAAAATTCTGAAGAAAATTAATGAAAATGAAGAAAATGAGAATCTCTCCCGTTGCTACAGCCTGTCTGGCAGATTGATGCCAAACCATAGATAAAAACTGCCATTAAAAATAAATCTGGAGATCATACACACACACAGTACTGCTGTAATGCACTTGTCCCCTTTTGCCACAAAGAAAATGTGTATAAAAAGTGCTACTGACAGCTGGCGGGAGGAAGGACAACATTACAGACTGAGGATTGGCTGAACGAGGGGGAGGCTCATCGTCTTTCTGTACTGCTGCCGCTCTTCGTCTGCATGCAGTCTGTGTGTTTTCAGTCACTGACAGGAGATGTGGTGTGCAGGAAGTGGGTGGCGGATGAAGGGTTGCCCTAGGAGACGCTGGAGCACCGGATGCTGGGGGAGCCCATTTGTGTGAGCACCTTGTCGAGCCACTGCAGCGGACCGTTTAGGTGCAGCTCGATCCAGCAGGGGGTGCTGGTCACTGTCTGTCGCCTGGAGGAGCCGGGGGAGGACAGGAGAACAAAAACAGATGTTAGGCACACAGAGAGTAGTTTAGGACAGGATCTGTGTGAGCAAACTCGCAAAGTTGAGTTACAGCTAAATGAAAGGGCTCTGCTGTTGTCTTATGTGCATATTTGACTTTGGAAATCAAAAAAACAAGCAAACAAACAAGAAAACCGGATGTGAGTCTGAGGTTCACTGAACCCTTTCATACTGTTTTGACTTGTGGTGTAACAGACTATAATTGCCCCCCACAGTTCAGGACATGTGTTATCCATGGATCAGATAAAATTTTGATCATCAGTCATCTGTGACCCGGACCCAGATAAGAGGAAGATAATGGATGGATGGATCATCATAGTGTGAAATATAGTTTTACTTTCTGAGTAAAGAAACCACGAAGAACACATTTATTAGAGGTGACTTATATTAAATGAGCTGATCTGCTGCTGTGGTGTTTACGTAGCATTAACATGTAGAAGAGAGAGGAGAGAACACGTCCACTGGGTTCACAATTCAACCAAAAAAACAAGTTTTTGTTTATATATCTGTGGCAACATTTTGTGGGTGAAGAACCCATAAAATGACCCATGTTCTACCTACCATCAAGTGTAATAAAAATCAACTCAGACAGATCTATGACACTTGCGAGTAATCACGTTATCTCCATCCTCAATAACGTATGATATAAACCACTGCAATTAATATTACACTGGATTTTATTTGTTGACAAAAGCTCTGTCCAGTAATTCAAACACTTAATGTTAAGATAAGTTTTGAGATATTGGTTCTGTCACCTGGTGGTTGCAGTTATTTAATAGTCAGTGTTTCATTATGAACACAATTTAATTTTCCATTAAAGAAAAAAGTTAAGAATGTTTCAATCTGAACAAGGTTTGTTCTATGCTTTACACATTGTTTTAGTTACTTATAAATGGATGGCCAGTTTATGTCTGTTTCCTTTTTTTCTGATCCAGTAAATGATCCGATCCATGACTCCTGATCCCAACCGTCAGTTTTGTGATCCGTTGCAGCCCAACTTTTGACATTTAAAAACACCTTAAATGACATTTGAAGTCAAACTTCATAACTTTTCCTAAAGTGAAAATATTTTTTAAAATGTATTCTTTTGTACAGCTTCTACAAATTTTGTTACACTGAAGCAGCTGTGGCTTTGAAATTTGAATCTGAAATGGACTTCAGGTTTCAGTTTCAATAAAATATATTTAAATCAAATAAAAAAATACAAAATGATACTGTGTGACAATAGATGCTTTTTCTCCATAAACTAGTTGTGTAAAGCCTAAAAAACACACTCAATCTGAAACAGGATTAACTACACACTTATTAATGTCACAGAGAATATTTCTACATTTTAAATAGATCAGTGGTTCAACATTTGACATTGATACTTGTCTTGAGGGGATTCTTGGGCCGGGTCAAATTTGAAATGGACCATACATTGAAGGTAGGAACAGTAAGGGTTAAATATAATGACTTGAGGTAATATTGTTTGCCTTAATGCTTAAAAGAAAATGCCATAATAGATTTCATACTGCCACTGCAATCAGGATTTGAAAGAAGCTTTTAAGACGTTTTCTTTCATAAATGTTTGTGCTTTTGTTCTGAAACATTTAACATGGGTTTTAAGAGTGTAATCTATTTTTGTCTTGGCTTTTGAAAAGGAAAAACCGTACAAGATGTGGCATAAAAACATCTTAATCTCCACATCCTTTGGCTTTTCCCCCTGATTCCCTGAGGACTTTCTATGAAAACCTTTATTGCTTTTCCCACAGAGAAAGAGAGGAGCCGTAAAAGTGCTCAAAGTGTAATGTATGAGGGGAGGTGGAGTTAAGTGACAGCTCTTAAACAGCTCTAGTGAACGGTGAAAAAATGTCGGGGTGCTTTCTGAGCATCCACAATAAACATTCATTTATTTCATGAATTCTACTTTCTACATTCTACTGAGGCAGTGGAGCCACCGACCAACAAACAGACAGAACAACGTCTCCATCCGACTCTCGGAACGGAAGCAGAAAGAGAGAGTGAGGTGTGGGTGGGGGTGGAGGTGGAGAGGAATGAGGGCTTGGCAGGTCCAGTAACCTGAATCCTGTTTTTAAGTGTCTCCACATGTCAGCGTTTGGTCTGGACACGGCTTACAAAGGTTTCTCCCTTGTGGAAACCTCCTGTGCACAGCTAACTTTCAGCCAATCAGCGACTCCCCATTTTCCCGTCTCCTCCTTTTTTACTATCAGTGAGTTAGTCAGACTGGGTGGAAAACAGGGAGGGAATGGAAGAGGGAAAGTCTGACATCTCTTTTTGACACAGCACATGTGTGTTTGGTTAAAAATAGCCCGGTGTGCCAACTGGAGCCGGGTTCTATCGATGAGGGCTCGGTGACGTTGTGCGCTGGATTCAGATGCCTGGGAGCGGGGGCGGATGGACTGTGGGATGTGATTCACGGTGTGTTTGTGTCTATTGTCTGTGTTTACATAGGGGCTTTGCTGAGGACGTGATCAGGATGTGACAGAGGTGTTGACGTTTCTGACAGGACGGTTGAGGACTTTCCATCTGTTAAGCAGTTCAGCCCTGAAGAAGCTGCTGCTTTCACAGTTTAGAAAATCAATAAAAGTTGAGATGCACCAGTTGGAATTTTGCCTGTTCTGACTTTGGCAGATTATGATTTTCTTTCTTTCTGAGAACTGGAACTGAAAGCATACAGACAAATGTTTTTACCTTTTCTTTAATGGAAAATTCACCTGTAGGTTCATAAAAGAGGTTGACCGACTGTGGATTTTTAATGACTGATATAACAACGATAGTTTAGTGTAGAAAGAAGCCGATATCCAATTAATCAGCCGATATCATTTCCGCCTCTGGTCTGTGGCTGATACAACTTTTTTGTTGGAGACTTTAAAAGATTTAAGGATTCTTGAATGCCTCAATGGTCGAAAGGCTCCAAATAACAGGAAAAAAAGGGAAAAAAATGAATATTTTTCCTGGAACGCATGGGTCCATCTTAATAATAAAAAGCTGGAAAACAACGGGTGAAATTACAAACAGTTACATTCTGATGAAAATGTTTTGAGAATGTAAACGCACGTCACATCAGAAGAATTTCCACATCAACGACATGCCATTTGATGTGAACCCTCGTGTGGCTCATGTGTGTTCATTTGAATGGTGTTCATTTTGTCTGAGACTGACTGGCCACCGTCATGGCTGACTGATGGGTGGATCTGTAGTGAAAACCTGAGGTGAGACTGCAGCTGACCTGTACTCTGCTCCCCAGCCTTTGACAAAGCTCATGCGGATGGTGCACATTCTGGTGAGCTGGTACACGGCCTCAAAGCCCTGGTTGACGGACTGGGCCAGCAGGGCAGCAAATTCCTGGTTGTTAAAGATCTTTAGGTTACACCCTGGATGGAGCAAACAACAAGGGCAGAACAGTAAGACAACCACAATACCAACATCAAGATTCAACAAAAGTTCATCAAAAGTGTGAAAAATCTTTAAATGGAGACCATAAAATGGTTCACTGCACATTTTGTAAAACTGAAATGTACAATGAGGAGTATTATGGCCAAGCTAAGGATTTAAAACAGAAAAAAGTCGTCAAATGTTAAACGTCAAAATATTACATGAATATAGTCAGAATATTTTGAGAAAAAGTCACAATAGAAGAGGTATCCTTGTAACATTGTTCCAGCAGCTACTGTATTTAATCATAGATTTGACTTAATAATAGGATTCACTTTTTTATTACCACATGATTTGTTACCTTCCATTAATATATTTATTAATATATTTAATATATATATTAATATTTAATTGAGATAAAATTACAACTTTATTCTCGAAATAACATGACACTATTCTAGATCTCTTATTTGTTTATCGTAAGTGTGGCCCTCTTACTCCTTCGTCCAGTTGTGGCCAAAAGTTTTGGCAGTGACACAAATTGACTCTTTGCAGAAATTTGATGTATTTTCCATTAAAAGTCTTTGAAACTTCTGAAATGTGTATATTGTTCTTCAATATACCACACAAACATGGAAAAAAATTTAAAAAAAACTGCAGTAGCAAAGTTTGTGGAAACAAAATTTGTATCATTGCCAAAACTTTTGGCCATGACTGTAGATGCTAATGGTAGTTCGGTAGCATTGGTTTCAGACACATTCTCAAGTTGTGAGCAGTTTGTTGATTTTTATACAAAATCAGGTGATATGTGTGTATGTACATCTGCACTTTGTTGCACTTAATTCTTGATTGTTGGTGATGATGCTGGGTAGCAGCTGTGTCTTAAAGTGTAATGTTTTTCTGTTATGACTGTATCTGATTGTCAGAACAGACCATTTCTGAAAGGATAATAAACTTAACTACCAAACACAGACATATAAAAGACTTAGATTTCCATTAACATTACACCGTACTGTAAGTCAGTGTAAACAGTCTTTTGCAGATTACAATGTGTTCTAGCTTCAGAAGTAAATCAAACCAACACTATCTACAGTAATTAATATCAGAATACAGTCAACAACATCTTTCCTATTTAGGTCCACACTGCATAAAACTTACTTCACTTAATACTTAAAATGTTGGGAAAATATTAGTTGTAAAAAAAGTATTTTATGAAAAAACCTCAAAGACTAATGATACAAGCTGTGGTCGTTTACCAGTGAGTTAACCAAAGGATTTATCCACTCATTGGAAAACAATCATTAGTTGCAGCCTTAATTATATTAACAATTTACAAACGTATATATGACTGGGTTCAGGTTTAAAAAGTATACTAACTGGCTTAATTTTCAGTTTTGTTTTTCTTTGTTTCTATATCATCTTTCCATGTGACCATCCTCTACATCTCTCTACATTTAGTTTTCTCTCTCTCTCTAGGCCTCGCTACTTCCTGTGTTTGTGCTGGACACACACCTGGAGGGATTTTGCAGACCGTGGCAGGGTGCCAGCCATAGCGCTGGTTACAGTTCGGACTCTGGACAAAGATGGCGCTGTCACTGAGACACTCGGCAAACACCTCTCCTCCGATGTAGTACAGCCGAACGCCCCGGCCTGAATCGAACCACACACAGGACGACACACTCTTAAGACAAAACTCACACTGGATGAGTAAGAAGTAACTACAAATGCAGAGTTCAGCACAAGACGAGCATTATGTGATTAGAAATACATGATTTTCTGAGCAGATGTGGCTGTGAATCCTACCGATGTGTCTGCGTGTTAACTCCACAGCTGCATTGCGGTTGACGTTGGACAGCAGCCCCAGGCAGAAACGCTCCGAGTTGGAGGGGTCTGTAAAACCATCCACTGTCAGCGATGGCTGTGAGGCGTGGAAGGTCTCTCCTACCCGCTGGTTCAGCTCGTAGTAGGAAATAGAGCACCAGAAGGCTGGCTCACAGTATGTCACCGGCTGAAGGTCTGACACAGAAACATACGAAAAGAGAACAAGTTTACTTCTATGTTTTATTTTATGTTGAAGCACAGGAACAAAGAAGGTAGACTTGTACAGACCAGTATGACTTTAATACCTGCAAGAGTTTAAGTAGAGGGAAAAGAAACCAAAACATAATAAGACACAGTACTTTTCCGATCACAAACAGATGAATAGGAAGAGCAAACAAAGCAGAGAACCAACGTCCACAAAGCAGAAATGAAGGAGAAGAAGTAGCAACTACAGTATGTCCTGGAAGATGGAAAAAGGGTAAATGTGGGGAGAGAAGGGGGTTGAGGTGGAAGTAGAGGGAAGAAAAAAAAACACCACCAGAGAAAACATTTGGCTGAGCTTACGTCACAAAATGTCAAACCCATACGCTGCTTCCCAGAAGCTTTTACCAGACAAAATGTGGAAACTCAACCCTCACTGGTGAAATGCTGCAGCCAAAATGCTCAAATTACAGGCTTATCCATGATAGTTTTCAGTAACTTCAACTGATTCTGGTAATTTGCTTTTTTTTCCCTCTCAACACTGGCCATTTTCTAACAACTTCAACATTTTGTCCTTGGCTTTGAAGCCCAGAACGGAGCTGGACAGTGTTGCCAAATGAAACTGGTGTGATTTGTTATTTCACCAGTGGCTCGTCGGCCAAGCCCCCTGGCGTTTTTCCGTCCTGATAGAATAAACATAGGATACTGTCACTGATATTAGTGTGGGCTGACCGATGTCTTGGGCCGTTCAGAGGCTCATGTGGTGCAGTGAGGACAAAAGCTTCTTTCATCCTCAGGTTTCCTCTTACAAAAATGGAGATAAATCAAACAGAGAAAAGCGGAGACGCTCTATTGAACCATTTGTTTGTTGGTTAAAGCCAGAGACAGACAGAGAAGAACCCAAACACACACACAGACACACAAGCCTCACCGAGGTTGCTGTGTGTGGGTGAAACAGGGTTGGGTGACAGGTTTGGGGAGCCTGTGTCCATGCTGTGGGTCATCTGGTGATCACTGGTCTCTCCATCCTCACTGAGGTATCCTGGTGGCGGCGTTTCTGAAACACAAAAGCACATATTATAAACAGACACAAACTCATAACACAGAGGCACAGATACAGACATGTGACTAAATAAAGAAGAGTCTCAACTGGGCTTATCATTTTTATATTGTATCGTGACAATCAAGTTATCGTTTTTGTCTCTAGGGTTTATTTTGTTTACACTGTTAAATACAACACAAAATGTTTCAATGTTTTACTTAATTCCACTTCTGCATATTTTGATGTTGAAAAGAGATATTATAATTGTATTATGATCTAGATGCTTGGCAAGTGTTTGTCATGTTCAGACCGTATGTCTTTTACAACGTTTTCATCATTTGTATTTTAAGAATAATGGAAAACCACAAATAGGATTTTCAGAAGGCTTAGGTGGAACATTTTGGTGCATGGGTGGGGCAAGAAGATGTTCCACTTTTCCAATAAAAATACCTACAATTTCATATCATGTTGGACTATTATTAAAATTAGAAAAAGCTCAAGCAGATTATACACAACATCCAAAAAGCTTAAAAGCAAAATTTGTTAAAGAAGTCAACAATTATTTTGGTTTAGGCCCAAAATGGCTTGGATGCTGCTACTAAGGCTTATAATCGTAGAGAAAACCCTGCACAAACAACCATCTGGTTTCTTCTACTTTCACTAATGACCAAAAATCAGCATTTAAACTCAGATTTGATAATCATCAATAGACTGATACAAATATTTTTTGTTATAGTAACGCCCAAACAGCTTCAGTTCATTGTGGCATCGATTCTATATGTCTGTAAACTCTACTGGAGGGATTAACACTATTCTTCCTAAAGATATTCCAGCATTTGGTGTTTTTGCTGTACTTTTGATGGTTGAGGTGGAGAGCACTATCTAACATGTCTGTTCAAAGTCTGTTCAACTGGTGACCAAGATGGCATAGTTTTCATCATAGGATTAAAATGATCACTCAGAGCAACTTCATGTTGACTTGCAGTAACCCTTCCCTCTAAAGAGACAAGAGGAGCAAGACGCCCCCAGAATAGAACAGAATCACTGGATCCCCTCACTAAAGGGGTCAATCATCAGGCCTGTACCACTCTCTTGGTGGACATCCAGTTGTGGAGAATATGGTGAAGGATGACTCATCTCATATCTCTTTTTTCCACATCCAATGCTGATGGTTTTTCACCACTGAACTCTCAAATATGCATTCATCTTTTTAATGATGGGTTTATGTACTGCAACCCTATTATAATATCTCTCTATATATATGTAACTGTTGACAGAGACAGTATGATTGTGTCCTGCATTCACATTCTCAGTTGTCTTCTATTTTTCATTATATATCTCACTAACGCACTAGCATCACACTCATCAAATGTGCGTTGTCTGACACAGTTTCGGACCCTGTTTACTGAGGTCTTTCCACTTGTCCCATTTGTTTTTCCACTTTTGTCACAGTTCCTATTGAAACACCAGACAGTTGAGCGTCTCTGTGACTGAAGCTCCTGCCTTCCTTGCCCCAACAATAGCTGTTGGGGCAAGGAAGGCAACAGCTATTTGCCTGTTATTTGATAACAGGCAAATAGCTGTTATCAAAAAGTTTAGTGCCTTCCTTGATACTAAACTTTTGAAAAGTTGCTAAAAAAGAAAATGCTAATTATACGGGTTTCCATATACAAGTTTGGAATGAATAAACTAGGGTGTGTAGTGTAGTCTATATTACACATGACTGAAATAAACAGAGGTAAAGAAAAAGAACATTCTGTCACTGTTTTCCAACTAAAATGGCTGTGAAGATTTTTCATGGTTGATATGAAGGAATTACTTTTCCAGTTTGCAGACTCTTTATTGGACGAGCTAGATATTAAATGAAATACTCTGTAGCACATTCACTATTTAATAAAAAACAGAGTGATGTACAATATGAATTCGTCCCCGGTTGGGAGGAGCGTAGTAAAGCCTGGTTAGATAACAGGTGTTGAGGTGTTGACTCATTCAGTTCAGCTGCAAGTATGGGATTAACCTGTATCATAAAATAAACCAACACTAACTCCAATTATCTTCACTGAACAGTATAAAACTACAATGCACTTCTCTTGACGCAGTGAGAATCATAGTTACACAGAAGTTTGATCAGTGTAACATAATAAAATCAAAAGACACAAGACTTAAACAACAGTGAGTGGATCAACGTTAGGACAGCAGACGGTTTGACACTGAACAGAACAGGTACTGTGAAAGTGGGAGTTCAACAAGTCCATCATGTGCAAGACAACGTGTGGTGATATATGTGATGTATTGTGTGTGGTTGTGGTGAATATGCATGTGTGTGTAAAGGCAGAACAATGTGGTGTTAACTTGATAATGGATATCGTGGATCATCAGAACATTCTTCTTTGCAGATACAGATATGATGCTGTTCTTCGTACACATTAGTGAATATCAGTGTGAGTCGTGTTCACGTTCTCATGCAGGTACCTGGTATGTAGTTACTCTGGGGCTCGATGCCAGCAGGGAAGTTGGTGTTTTCAGGGATTGAATGGCTGTAGTCGTCCAGAGGTGGGAACTCACTGGGGATTTCTGTGTGTCTGGGAACCAGCACTGGTGGCAGAACTGAACGACGGACACAGACGGACAGAGTTAACTACAAGTATATCTTCAGGATATAGCAACAATGATGCTTTGAAACACAAAAATCAAGAAAAATAAAGTGATTAAGCCAGCTTGTCATTACTTTATTTACTACTTTATAATTCATTTCTTACATTTCTTAAACATTGCATCATCAAGTATGTTTACATACATATCAATATTCCCCAATTCTTACTCCACTCTTGGCATGTTCTGTTTGGATATTCTGAATTAGGCCTTTTTTCGAAAGGAGCATTTTCCAACTCAGATATGTGGGATATAACAATATTACTGTGGTTTTATGAGGATTTTTTGGGCATGTAAACAGCACATTCAGAATATGCATCTCATTTGTGGGTTTTACCACAAGCTGCAACACACGAGCCCTGTCTACGATCAGCTGACGTAAAGACAAACAGCCTCTCTGGTGGAGATGGATGAATCCAAAGAAAAGTCCATGAGAAACACACCTACTGCTAAACTTTATGACAGAGGATATCAACAGGTTTTGGATTTGAGCAAATATTGAAAAGCCAAACTTTTCAAAAAGGTTTGAGGGAGTGGAAAACTTTATAATAGGGGTATGCACGGCTGCATGTCAACAGGAAAATTAATGGAATATTCATTTTCATTAGTTATGTAAACACATTATTGGAAACTTTGTCTTCTTCGGAATAGGAGAAAATACCAGAATATTTTGTCCATGTAAATGTGGTCCCTGTTAGTTTTTAACATAAATACCGATACAGTACCACATGTTAATCTTCCCACTTGCATCTAAAATTGGCTCCACATTCACAAACTACAACATTAAAAGCTCTTACTTGTATTCGTTAGTGATGAATACAATACTTTGAAAGGAGCCACTCTGCATGATAAATACTTCTCCTTTTGATACTGAAAACTTCATGCTGTGATGAGGATGTGAGTACTTGCTCGACCTCTGTCTACAGAGGACATGCGTCATGCAGTCATATACCTGGCGTCTCCACCCGTTGGTAGTGGTAGGGGTTGACACATACTTCATCCTTCTTCGTGTGGAAGGCGTATTCGCACAGCTCCACCGCTCGCAGCTCATGGTGGGACTGAAGGTCTGGCCAGCGCCACAGACGGCAGTAGATGACATGTGGCAGACCTTTTCTGTGGGAAACCTGCAGGCGGCCATCCAGAGACCTGCACAGAACAAGAGGAGAGAGTCTGTCACTGTTTCATTAAGTATTTTCATTATCAGACAGGAAGATGAATTAAAATACAAAGTCAAGATTTCCAGATCAGTCCTCATATCAGAATTCAACACACATTATTCAGTCCTCCAGGTGTGGTTTCAACTATTGTTGTCAAGTCCGGACTCTTACTGGCATTTCCTCTGCTATTGCACACTGGTTATGAGGTGATATCTAATAATACACCAGCAACAATGATATTACAGCATGTAACACAGGGAATTCATTGTGTTGAATAACATCTGCACTCATCTGGTATACAGTACCATTGGCAGGATGAAGATTTAGGCTGCCAGATATTAATGAGTTGTAGTTTGATGCTACAGATTCACATAATGGAGCTGTAGCCTGTATAATCTCTGAGGACAATGACCCATGAAAGAGAGAGAGGGGAAAAAAACAGCACTCATCATCTTATGCAAGAGCCAACGACCACATATGTCTCTACAATCTCTGCCTCACCCACTCTCACACATAAATACAGAGTAAGGGTCAAAGGCTTAAACTAAAGCCCTTTAGAAGGACAAATAAAAACAAGGCCAACTACTGAAAGCTCAGTAGTGCCACATCTGGGTCAACCATTATACGACGAATGAGGTTTTAATTTTTCATGGTAAAAGCTTTCATTCACTGCTACTGTACATGTACAAAGGACTCGATAGGGTGTGTGTTTGGGTGTGTTTGAATTTGTAAATAGTGTCTGTTATGTGAAGGCAAGCACACAGATGCTTTAAGCTGAAGATGAAAGATATTATGACCGAAGAGAAACCTTAGTTCAACTTTGAAAATCTGAGACATACAGTCTGCATCCAGAAGGAGCCATTTTTTGCAAGAATAACAAACTGTCCTGCAGTCAACTGCAACCTGTGTATATCTGTTCCCTTCTAACATCAAATATTCTGATGGGACTCGTGTGACGAAAATCAGTCAATTCTCGCAGTTCTTTTCTTATTCCTTTACAGCGAGATCCTGTAAGGTAAAGCTGTATCAACCGTACTGTAAATGAACATTACATAAGACATCACAATTTTCCTCCTTAGAAGAACTGGGTTCATTTTTGGTTTGCCGGTCTGGTGTAAGATCTTAACCCAGATTGATTTATGCAGGAATAGGTTCTGGTGAATTAAAAAAGTGTCGTACATCAGTGACCTGTGCTGACAACGTCACGTCACTAAATCCAACTGTTTTGTTTTAGTAATAAGCAAGATGACAACGTGATGTACACAATATGCGAGCCAAGGCCGACAACATGAAGGAGATCAGAATTCAGTAGAAAGAGTGAAGATAAAGCACGATGAGTTCGTTTACTATAAAGTTCATATATTTTTTGGGCTGATGACGAAAGGAGACATGGCAACTGAAAACACTATAAATACTAAGAGAAACTGTGCCCTCCGTATACTATAATTTAGGGCTGCAGTAAACGATTATGTTCATTGTCGATTAATCTGGTGATTATTTTCTCAATTAATTGATGAATCCTTTGTCAGAAAAATAGTGAAGTGTTTCCCAAAGCCCAAGATGTTGTCACAAAGATATTCAGTTTACTGTCACAGGGGAGGAAAGAAACCAGAAAATATTCACATTTAAGAAGCGACAAAAAACAACAAAAAAAACAGAGCAATATTACAGTCAATCAATGGCAAAACAAAAAACTAAGCTTTTGACCTTTGTGTTGAGAAGATTTTCACAAATAATATGTAAAAATGTGACATCTCTCACAGCTTCAAGTGGGTTTAGTACAAATAAAACAGGAACATGTTGCGTTATTATGTATGTTTGTGCACGTGAAGGTCTACTTGTGTCATTGTTCCTCTTTGTTAGTGTACTTTTCCTGTGTTTGACATGTTGTCCTTATTTATTGAGGTTTTCAGCCCTTACACCATTTCATAGCTTTGTAGCCGCAGCAGTTAGTTTTATACACTAAGGCTTTATACATCTGTGCCTTAAATGCTGAACACAATAAAAGAAACAAAAACACACTTATTAGTTTTAAGGAACTGAACCACGAAGGAAATACAAAGGAAGCTAAATGAATCATCACACATCGCCCAAAAATGATGATGACACGAGGTAAACACATGAAATAAGTGATCACATGTGGATGTTCATATCGCTGACACTGGAGAAAAACAGATTTTTATAAACGCATCTTTTAATACCATCCCAGAAAATCGTGGTAGTGCTTGAGGTTAGACACTAAGGGTTTCCCTTACTTTTTTGGGAACAGAAAAAATTAGAGCAAAACACATGTATTATTAAACGGTCAGACGGGGCTGATTTGATGTCATTGGTATGTATTTATGTGAGGTCCTGCTGCTCAGTGGGTGTTTGGTAGGACTACACTCTGCGTGGGCTGAGACAGACGGTGGCCTTGCTGGCTATTGGCTACTTTGTCCTCAACTTTGCAAAGCCCCTTCCAGTCAGTGTTATGAAGAAAAGATTTACTGTAAATGTATGGTGTGAGTCATAATAAATAGTTCCCTTCACTAGCAGAGAGAACATCTGCAATGTAACAGGGGAAGCTGCACTCAATCTGAAAAGGAGCATATGACTTCTTGCATCTGGAACAGAAAGAAGAAGTCCAAGATTTATTAAAAAAAATCTGTAACTGTACAAACTTTAGGAGAGGCTGAACATTTGCACTACACCAAACAGATCAACACAGACAAAACTTACAATGTACAGAATGTACAGATGTGTCTCCTGAACAATGTCTGCCTCGTCCAAACTGAGACATGGTCACATGTAAAACATGTTTGTGACATAAGCCTGGATACACTGAACCCTGATCCTTTAATCAAATCTTGTTTGATGTCAAAGTATATTCAGGGTTTTTGAGATTTTCAGAGGACTTTCAGATGTTTGTCATGTTGTTTGACATTTTTTTCCTCTAAAAAATATAATTTCACATAATCTGAGTACAAAACTTTGGAAAAACTAGAACAGATTATCACAGGGTGATAAATCAATAATGATAATTATCATCATATAATTTTATATAATTTCGCAATATCATTTTTATTTTTTCATTTTTTTTCCCTTTCAGATCAACAGCTATGATTATTGCAATATAACTTTATGTTGCAATAATTATCATTATTGCAATATACTTTTTTTGTCTTTATGGATTACAATGTCAAGTAAAATTTTACTCCTGCATATTCTGATGTTGAATTTTTAAATCAGTGTTTGTCATGTTCTCACAATAAAGAAGACCTTAAAACCACAAAAAATCTTTTTTGCATCATTTAAATCTTGTTGAATAAGAACAGAATAAACACTAAACTACAAAATCAGAGACTACATCTGTGTTTTTATCTTTTACGTAGTTTTTTCATCTCATTTTTGTCTTTATTTTTACAAATAAATTAATTGTCTGGTTTCTTCAACTTTCACTCAGGACCAAAAATCAGTCTTTAAACTTGAAAGAAATAATGATTTGACATTTATCACGATAATTATCGAAACTGATATGAACATATTTATTTACAACATTTCTGGCCTTATCACCAAGCCCTAGAGCAGATCATAAATAATGTCCAAAAAGCTGAAGTCAAACCGCACCTGTTAGATCCAGGAAAAGTTACGTTAATTTTGATGCTGATATATATTTTTTATGCTGATTTTATATATCAATTTAACCTATTACTGTTTACATAAGTAAAACAGAAAAACTGCAACACTCAAAGCACAGAGCACATAAATCATACAGTACCCAGGTCTGGACACATACTACTCAAAATATGAATGACTCACTGAGATTTATTACTGAACTGAAAGAGATTTTGATGGGAAACGCCACCCTGACAGTAAAAGCCAATCCTGTGACGCCGTCAAGCCTCAGCCTGTTGTTTAGAGGCAGAGCCAGTAGTGCTGTCTAAACAATCGACCTCAGATCCTGCAAAACACTTTAAAATGATTGAGAGCTGAGCCTGCTTCAGCTGCATAGCAGGAGGAGGAGGCGGAAGGATGACGACCCCAAACTCCCTGCTGGGCTCGTGTGTGTGTTCCAGACTGAAGATTTGAAGGACATGGGTGGGATCTCAATGTTTCCAAGAATTCAGGCCAGCTGTATTCAACCTTAAGCTGCTTCCCACAGCACCAGAAAGTGGCCAACACAGATCAACATAGACTGTTTTTTTAACTCTCTGAGTCCCAACTTACAAAGAAAGAGATTCAATTTCATTTGATTAAGCCATACTGGTT
Organism: Coranthus polyacanthus; assembly: GCA_037367275.1. NCBI lineage: Eukaryota > Metazoa > Chordata > Actinopteri > Kurtiformes > Apogonidae > Coranthus > Coranthus polyacanthus. Next base: position 10,151,959 of record JAPQRN010000018.1, read on the forward strand.
TTGAGAAATCTGGGATATTTGCTCAAATGTTCAAAATCTTTTTATTATTCTTAATTCAACATAAATACGTCTTTCTAAATTGTAAATTGTTCTCTTATGTGAAACCTCACAAATGCAAGTCTAGAGCTGCAACAACTATCGTGATAATCAATTAATCAAAAGTCTATTAAATGTGAAATTGAGATTAAATGTGTAAATGTTTCTGGTTTCTTTACTCCTCTCTGACAGTAAACTGGATCTCTTTAGGCTGCTGACCAGACAAGACATCTGAGGACATCATCTTGAGCTTTGCCTTAACTGTAAATTACAAAGTTTTTCTGATATTTTCCAGTGAATTGAACATATGCTGCAGCTGTATATGACTTATAAACAATTTATCACTCATGTTATAAAGAACAACACATGCTTAATAATTTGTGGTTTTCGTGTTACTCGTAGCATGCCTTTATCACAGAATTTGGTGATCTGTTTATGAGCCAGGGAGGGAGCACGCTTACTCTACTATGTAACTTTATTATGTGTTTCGTGAGGATTTGTATTGCATTTAAGTGAAAATATCGGTCATTCTGACCTAATTAGAACTACTTTCTAATTGCTTTGATGAAGGGTCATCATTTTATCATCCAGGCCGAGCTGTAGACCAGCTGTACTTAACTAATATGACACCATTTTAGTCAACTAACCTTTACCAAGTGTTTCAAGAGACAATTTTTTTACAGATCAAAAGTTCCGAATACTGTAAGTAAACAATACTTATTTTTTGCGTAACTCCAAAAAAGTATTTTTTGTAACATGAGGGAAACCTGTGATATAAAACAAAGAGTAAATGCAAATTAGAGCTAATCTTTTCTTCAGTTATGGACAATTCACAAATATTAATAGTTTTTTTTGTGTCCACGTGAACTCGAGTCAAAACATGATTCAAAAGTAGTAATAAGTAGTATAATGCCATATATGTGCAATATCAACAAACAACACCAGCAACAAAAAGCAGCACATGCAAGGGTGTCAGTGCAAATTATGTGTTAAAAAAATCATAAAATTGTTCAATAAAATGAAGCACAACTGGTAGGCAATAACTGGAGAAACATACAATTAAAAAGCAAAACCTCGATTCATCAAATTAATCCAATACACCGCATAACCCTAATGTAGATAAATATTTAACAGAAGACAGGAAAACTTAAAAAAAAAAAGGTCCAATGCAAGTAGAACAGCTATTAGCTAATCACATAATCCCCCAAAGAGCTAAGTTTTTTGTTTTTTTCCTCGCTGGTCCCTACTTTTGAGAAAAAACAACAGATCATCTGATTTTCTTTGTGAAAAGCCAAGTCCTGACATGTCTCTGTCCACAGACAGAGTGAAATTGATGTCCATAAATGAAAGGGACATATTGGTATAGATTTTTTTTGCCACAGGGGAAACTGTGTCGACATCATTGTGTTCCCTGACCCGAAGCCGAGGGTGAACCTGACCTTTAAGCCCGACCAGCAAGTGTGTCTGTGTGAACAGCAGAGTGTGCAGTCTGTGCACACAAAGTAACTGTATCTGCGAGGGAATCAAACAGTAGTAACCAGTTTAAAGGGGGCGTCTGGATGGAAAAAAGGGAGAACATTTGGATGTGAGTAAGTGTGAAAAAGAGTGAATATACGAATGGTGTGTGTCATAGTGTGTGTGTGTTGGGCTGACTCATAAAACAAGACTCAGACAGAGCAGATTGAGCTTCACTGAGCTGAGGAGGAGGGGGGCAAAACAAACACTCTGTGGCATGCCCAGTGTGCTCAGAGACACAAACATATACACTGTGTGTGTGTGTGTTCGAGCTGGCAATGGTCCGAGCAGAGCTGAACAAATACACACACACGCGCACATTCTGCCTGTGAGTTCAAACCTTTTGACATGGACATTTTACAACTCGCTGCTCACTAAAAAGATGCCAGCAACCACTGAGGGAATGCCTTTCACAGTCCCTTTTATTTTTGTTTTCTTCTAATGTGGCTCGTTAGGATACAGCGCATATAAAAAAAAAGTTTTGAATTCTTCTTTTAAAGTTGTTAAATTCCCCAAAACACCACTTAAGAGTTTCAAACACAACTGGATGTAAACATCAGACTCTTCAGCGACAATCTGTCCTTTAAGAGCACAAAGGGGGGAGGATGAAGTGGGTGGTGGATAAAGAAAGGAGGGTGCTGCTGGACAATAGGCTGAGCAGACTGTCTCAGCAGCTCAGGGCAGCTCAGAGTGTCTGTGACTGGGCCCCCTCCCCTTCCCTCTCCTCCGTCTGTCCCACTGTCCCACTATCCGGACCGCCCCTCCTCCGTCCCAGAGTGAGAGGTGGTGGGGGTGTGGCCTTTGTGTCTTTCATCAAGTCTGGGGACAGGCTGCTGAACCTTGACTTAGTACAATGGCATCTAGCTGCAGCCTGTTGTCTTCCACAACAAATTAAGAGCAGTGTTGCCATGTCCTCTAATTATCCACAACTTTGAGCTTCTTTTCTAGGAAGTTACTTACAAATATTGATAGTCGTGAGTTGCGATTCTTTGGGACTCCAGTCCTTACATGGCTCATGAGTCTCTCCACTGTTTAATAAAGAGAAAATGTCTGTTTTGTCAGGGATGCAGAGTTGAACGTTGGTATCGGCCGATATTGGCCCTGCTGATGGCAGTGGCCCATGTTTATCTGTGGTGTTGTTTCGTAAATTTGTTTGATTGACTTTGTTCTCATTCAAAGATACTGTGATGAAGACCTTAAAGACTTGAAAAAGGTTCAGTTATTTTTTTATAATGAAGAGTTCTTTGTTTCCCTGGCACAACAGAGGGAAAAAAATACATAAACATTGTTATCAGAGTCAGCTTTCAGCTTTCTGTCCCTAGTTTTGTCCAGGCCATCTTCTTATATACAGTCTATGGCTTGTCCTCTTGATGCAGGATCCACCCACAACCTACCTGTCCTCTTTCCCACATACAGGTCGTGAATGAGACAAATCAAAAATCGTACAGTTGATGGAGTTTCTTTAGCTAATTTGCTGATGCTGCAAGGTGTGTGAAATACAGAAAAAAAACAACAAAGAGTGGATTAAAAGAGTGGATTTGATCTGAAATGTTGGACGATTCAAAGGCAGCATGCATATTATTTAACAGTGCAATACGTCCACATATTGCAGCTTTGATTCAACAAGCCAACACTGATAAGACTAGGCTAATTTATCAACACCAATAGGACGTTTTACTAACTATTGGTACTGGAAGAACTTGGCTCATATTGTGGCCAATGATCCAGTTAAATCCACTTATGATCTACTCTGTGACTTCTCCTGTTCTCTAGTTCAATATATCTATGAAGTTACTTTTTGAGCTATGTTTCCTCAACCTGCTTCTACCTTATCATTACAGAACAACACAGATTTAAACCCAAGTTGTTCTTGTTCCTGTACAAATACTGTCAAAAGTTAATCTCTCGTTTCGAATAGTGCTGCTCATCATCTCTTTTATTATGTTCTGCATATTCATTGTTGACATCACATCTATTGCACTGTCTGTGGCTCTTCTTGATTTTTCTTCCAGTTTATTCTCCATTAAAGGGTACTTTGTGGGTGTTTTCCTAAGTCCTAAAGTTTCCTCCACTTTAGCTGTTCAGAAGGATTTGTAGATGTCCAATAAAGTTTCAACATTTCTAAGCACCTTAAAGTTGCAGGAGCCAAAATCAGGGTGAAAAAACACCAACTTCTCCAAGTTTCTGTGTTGAGACACGGAGTAGAGCAGTAGAATTGTGTCCAGGTTGGGTGTGGCTAAATCTGATCAGTGATCGGTAATTACAGC
>JAPQRN010000018.1:10155876-10171663 GCA_037367275.1 Coranthus polyacanthus
ATTTTCTACAGCATGAAAACACAGGTAAAGAGTAGATGCAGAAGTCTTGTGTCACTTGAATTACAATATGCTGAATGGTAATTAGGGATTTTTTACCCAGTGACACTAAAAAACTATCATGCACTGCAGCTTTAAGGGCTTCTCTTGAATCTTAAATCCCATGTTGATAACACTGAATTAAACACCTGTTCAGCCAAGTGGAGAGGCATCCATTCAATCCCAGTCAGAAGAACTGTGAAGACGTCTAAAACCAAACTGGATGTACCATCATCCACTGTTGAGCTATTTTATTGAGTTAAGAATCAGTGACATTGTTTGTAATAGTAAACCAGAGTCTTTAATAGAGGCAATAGAGGGAAGCTATGTCGAGATATCTGTAGGAACAGAACGGCAAAAACGTATCAAAAGCTTATCTTTCATTTTATAATCGCATGTCAAACAAAATATGTTCATGCAGTCATACAGAATTCTGATCAACTGACAAACACAACAAGAGCTGTTGAATTGTTATCTCCTCCTGTTCTTCTGTTCTTTGCTTTTAAACACTGGTGCAAAATTGTGAGTTGAGGAAGAAGCTCTTGTTGTGTTAGTTGGATCCCGCTGCATTTTCAAATAGAAATGTTCTTAAACATCGAACCATTGTTTCTTTAGCATTTTGTTTTAGCTGGTTTGCACAAGTTGGCCTGCAGCTATCAGCTTAATCACAAAAAGTAAAAGCTCAAAGTGCAAACCTTGGCTTGTGGGTACATTCCTGCATTGGAGCAACTCACACATGGAACATATTCCACACACACAACTCCCACTCTCTCTGGAAAAGCCATCAGACTTCCTTTTTCTTACAAAAGAGTAGGGGGGGTGGTGAAGGAAGAGAACCAAGAATAGAGTGTGAGAGAGAAAAGAAAGTCTGACTGTGGCCCACAGGTGATATCATAGGCCTGGAGTGTGCTGGGACCAGTGAAGGACGGCTCGATGTGAAATAAGAAACCAGCAGACGGACGACTGGCAAGACTAGACTCCAAATGAAAGAGTCTGGATGCAAAAACCTGGGGAGGTGATGAAGGACTGGGAACCATTATTTTCACTAATGGTCAATGAGTTAAGCAGCCTGTCTCTCTTTCTGAATCAAATGACGATTGATTGAAAATATTCCAGATGCAAGACATCAGTGAAGTCTGCAGAGCAGCCGCAGCCAAACAACAGACCCTGCATCCAGTCAAACTTATCAAAAGTTAAATCCTTACAGTGTGTTTTAGTGTTGGTTGTGACTTCATAAATAGCTGATATTAGCTCAACTGACCACATTACAGTGAATGTTTGGGTTTCAGAGCTATGTTTGAAGACTTGATTATCTCTGTAACTTCAGCCGCGAAAATATAAACCACATGGTCAGTCGCTCTATTTATGTCAGTGGTTGATTAGAGATGGATTATTTTCTGGGCTGTTGGTCAGAAACTTTAATGAGAAACATTACGTCCAAATCCACTACTGACAACAAACCTTTACCACAATTTAGATGTCAACTCATAGTGGATTTTCAAAGCCTGATGGGAGCAGGGAATATATATATTAATTATTAATTTAATCGGCCGATATTAGCATCCCCCAGAAAAAAATGAAACGCTGAAATGTACTATTTAATGACTTTATTTGAAATTAGATATCTGTTGAACTGACCATCTAGGTCCAAGTAATAAATACACAAACCAAGTAAATAAATCTAGTTTAACTGCACATCAAACAAAGCATAAAAAATCTAGCTGATTCTAGGTGTGGTTTTTATTTTGTAAATTGACAGTTTATAAAATGTTCCATCAGCATCTATCTCTATATAGATATACAGTATACAGATATAGATATAACAGGTATTAAAAGTTAGGTACCAAAATAAGTAACAGTGATTAATTGATTTGGAAAATTATTATTATTAATTATTATTTTTCTCATCTTTCATCCCATATGAGTTGTGGGTCACTATCCAAAATATCCTCAGTGTTTGAAGCACAATGTCTGATTAATTTACCAAATCTCATCTCTCTTCTCTGATGTTTAAGACCTTCACTTGTAGTGATGGTTAAAAACTCATCTCTCCTCGTCTTCGTAAATCAGACTGGTTCATGTCAAGTTTTCCCTCACATATCCAGCTGTAGTCCTGCACCCGCAGCAGCAGCAGCAGTGGTGGTGGTGGTAGTGGTGGCCAGTGGAGCACAAAGGCAGGCTTGTTGTCTGGTGAGTTTGTCTGTGTGCATATGAATGTGTGTGTGTGCATGCACGCGCACTCCCCCGCAGATAGTGAGGCAGCCCTGGCCAAGTCGAGGCAGAGCTCTCTCCCTAACCCCCTCCACCCCTGGTGCAAACCACAAACCAAACAGCAGCCCACGCCCTGATCTGCAGCCAGAGAGAGCATTCCTCTGAGCTGACTAACCACATGCACCGCGCACACGCATGCACGCACACACACACACACACACACACACACAATGACATAAAACAAAATAATTCATTTGATATATGACATTATCTGTGATCCCCAAACTGAAGCTGCTTATGTATGATAATCACATTTTTACATAGAGTTACAATTACAATTAGATATAGATCGATTAATCAGCGCTGGCAAGATATTTTACTATTGTATCAGCAGAACTTGACTCTGATACTGGCTGATGTGTAAAATCAGGCTTCTAATGAAAATTACTGACTTTAAGGGAAAATAAGAATAACAAATGTAAAAACTGCACCTAGAATGACCTATTTTTTATGGTGCATTTGATGTTCAGTTTCAGGTTTATTGATTAGTTACTTTGACTTTGATGTTCAGTGATCCAGATTTATTTATTTAGGTATATTGACTTAGATGTTTAGTTCAGAAATTCCAGTTTCTAATTTAGTCAATAAAGTCAGATTGGTATCGGCTTTTTCTTATTCCAAACTATCATCACTACATCAGCCTTTTATCTTTTCAATCCACTATGAGGCGACCTCTAATTACAATGAAAAAAATTTAAAGTAAACTTCATTAGGGCTGGGCCATAAAATGCTGTCTTTTCTATTCTATTTCTTCCAGTTCTTCGTCTTTTGGGTTTATTTTGTTTACATTTTTAGCTAAAACATTTACAAAACATTTTAGTGTTTCATTGTTTTACTTAATTCTACTTCAACATTTCATAATTAAAATTTCTTTTGTTATGTTCTACCTCTACATTTCTGAGACATTCTTAAGTGTTTGTCATGTTCTGACCATAAAAAACAGTTTAAAATGAGAAATAAAGTCAGATTCAAACGAATAATGATTTCACATTTGTTGTGATAATTATTGATTCAGGCTGATATGAAAATTTTTGTGATATCATTTTTGGGAACATTGCCCTACCCTGAATTGCATTGAACTACATAACATTTAACATAATTCACTGTGATTACAGGTGATTTCAATTAAAACCTTTCAATAAAAATCAGAATAATCAAAAATAAAAAACAAGTTCCCCAACTACAAGTCCATTGGAAGGCAGTAAACAACAAAATGGAAATATTATCATCCAGTAGCAGACAGGTTTATTTTTTAAGGTCAAAAGTCTTTGGTTACAAAGTAAATGAGAATACACCTGTAATCTTCATAACATCTTCTACACACAAACACCATCTTGAGTCACAGCAGTATTCCCTTTCTGTCAGTGACAGGAATCCTGAACCCGACTGAAAAGGTCAACTTATTACCGTCATTAGAGCAGCCAACCACACGCAGACAGACAACACACATAAACTCTGTGTGACCTGTCTTGTATCGCATCCTTGTTGAACAATGCTGTCTCGGATGACTCAGGTGTGCAGGCCAACACGAGAGCTGTGAGAGTGAGAGACAGACACTATGTATGTGTGGTGTGTTTGTTACAAAAGGAGACGCTAGACATTTGCCCAGACATACAGTATTGTATGTCTGGGCAAACGTATTGCACATACTCTGATGGAGATAAAGGTAAAAAGTATAGAATAGTCAATGATCTCTCACACAAATCTGCCTTTAAAATGACAGCTTGACAACTACTTATGCAATCTTCTTCCTCAACAACATGTGATTTTAAAACTTTCATATACCGTATTTCCTCAAATAAAAACTGTGAGTCAATTAAAACCTGGGTTTCTAATAGCAGCCGAGGATGAGGTCGATACAAACAAATAAAAGCTGGACCTCAAACACAGGCAGGGTAAAAAAAAATATATATATATATGGATAAACTTCTGGTGCCTGTCATATATTGTGCTGCCAGTTAAGCAGTTTGTTCACTTCTACAAGTTTAACTGAATACACTCAACAATATAATCCCGATATTTTCAACACTCTCCGGTTTCAGTCACTGCAGATGTGTGTGTCTTACTTTTTCGGCTAAGTGTCATTTGTAGAAACTTACAAGCTTAACAGGAAGACATTTACACAATAAAATCTCTGTTAAGCAATGTATAGATTCTATCCATTGAAACACAAGAGGGCTTTTATTTTGTAATGTAAAGGAAGTTTTGTGTTTGTAGGAAAGCACATTGCAGTGCTTTTAACATTGCAAATGGGAGCGGATCAAGACAAACTTTCGCACTAATTGCAACCATTTCGTAGTTAACTTACAAAGGAAATTATAGATAAAGGCCTGACTCTAATACAAGCCTCCTTCAAATAAAGACCTGGTGTCTCCTGCAGCTGAGAAAAATATTATATAAAATACATTGTATCACATGTGTCTTAAAAATATATAGCTGGTTTCTGAATAAACAATAATCTTGCTACTGTGATGCAATTTGCAGCCAGTAGAGACCAGGCAACTTCCAGAGCAGCCTCCTCCAGCAAAGTCCGACAGTCTTGAAAACAATTGGTTATTAAAGTTAATCACCCATTTTCTCATTTTCAACTTCTAAAAACACAAACAACACAAATCAGCCTGATGAAATCTATCACAAACAGTTTTAGGACCTATGCAACATATTTTGGTTTCACTTTAGTGAGCTGTCTGTGCTTCAGATAGACATGTGCGTGTTTGGTGCATCATGACCAGGGTTTTTCCCTTGGTTTTCAGAGGACTTTGGTACTATCTGGGTTCTAACATTTTTCCTAAGTTCGTGGAAGTCTTAGATGAATGTTTATCATACCTGTATCTGTATGGTTATGGAGTCTGGAGGTCCTTCTGCAAGACATTTTTAGATTTTTTAAAGAAAAAATATATAATTTAGTGTAATTTTGGCCCACTTTTATTACGTGCACCACTTTTATTTTTGTACACACATTTGGAAGAGCATCTAAATTATCCCAAAAGCTTTAAAACAAAACTTGCAGTCATTTTAGTTCATTCCTGATGCTCTCCACATTGATTTTACATGAATTTGGCTTTAGGTGCTGCACCTAAGCCTTATAATAGTAGGGAAAACCCTGATGACAATGAATTCTCATGAAGCTTACAATGAACAGTGTTCAGCTTAGCTTTATGACCTGCATGATAATGTTCACTAACAACTTTGACACCAAGAAGAAAACAAATGTATGACTCAAATATGTAGGGCTGGAACTAACGATTATTTTTATTGTATATTGATCTGTCGATTGTCTGGTCTGTAAAATGTCAGAAAATGGTGAAATTTTTTTTCCTAAAACCCAAGATTATGTCCTCAAATGTCTTGTTTGGTCCACAACCTAAAGATATTCAGTTTAGAGAAGGAAAGAAACCACAAAATATTTAAGGATTTAAGAAGCCGATTATAGATCATTATAGATTAATGTACTAAATCGACTGATCATTGCAGCTCTACAAAGCACAAACAGGCATTAACTTAACATACTACGTACATACAAAAAAAAAACTACTCACAATTCATGCAAACACTGTGTGCTGACAAACAGGATGCTGCTGCACGTCTAACATACTAATGACAGGATGTAAAGGGAGGCTGTGCATATTGTATGTATATGTGCAACATTAGAGCAGGTAAACCACAAGGCAGTGCAGATGCTATTTTCTTGACATAGTAGCTGCAGTATGTTTGTTTGTCTAGGTATCTTGTCTAGTCTGCTATCTCAACACACTACTGTTCAACAGGAATGTAAACCAGGCCTATCTCTGCTAATAGCCTGTTTCTTTTTTTGCATGTGAACCACACAAACTGAAGTCTCCTTCTGATAAGTCAGAGAATCCAACACGCAGATTCATGCCAAATATTCTGTCTCACTCTCTTCTTTCATCTAAGCTCTTGGCTTTCCAGTTCACCTTTCTTCTTTCTCTTTCCTGGTCTGATTGCTGCACTAACTTTTTCTTCCCTCTGCCTCTTCTTCTCTTTCTTGTCCATCATTTATCTGACATCCTCCCTCATTAAACCACTATCATGACACACCGTCCCCTTCAGCTCTATAGACAAAACACTATGAGTCCCCAAATCCTTCTCTTCACTTTGTTTTCAGCTTTTGTCACTTAGTCACTTTCTCTCTCCCACTCTTACTCTGTTTCAGCTCTTTAGACATGGTCCTGGGGAAAACCTTTTGTTGGGTTAAATGTGTCACCGTTGTAGGTTTGTCTTTTAAATATTTTAGATGAAAGGGCAGATAGGGGGGCTTGATGTTTCGATACTGAGATTAAATGGCCATGTTTTTCTACTAAACTCTAACTAACTACGGAAGCCGAATTTGTATTTGGGAAATGTCAAACAAATTGTCCTTAGTTAAAATTGCCATAAATGAGGAACTAAGTGATCAAACAATTAGTGGACAAGTTTACAAATGGGCCCATACTTTGGATGTTATGTGGTTTTGATTCTCTTATCACATTTAGGTCAGTTCCAAACATAACCCATATATTACACCAGTCACCTTTGATATTAACCAAAGGCATCTAAGGTTAAACAATTATCCTGGCACCGAAATGAGATTCTTTTATTATACAGCTTTTTATAGCAGCTACTGGCTGAATATTTCTCTTCTCAATTACACATTGACTTCTGCCATAAATGTATTGATAAGTTAACTAAATCAATAAAACAAATAATATTACATACATGCATGTATTGAAATGTAGTTGTGGACTTCCTTCTTTCCTCTTTTTAGTCCCTCTCTCAGTTTATAATGTTTTTTTTGTGCTGTTCATTTTTGTCAGTGCTTGCATCTATGTCTTCTGTTTCTGTCCGAACATGCAGCAGTGTGAATCAGTGTGAAAGACTGGAGTCTTGCTGCCAGAAGGGATGTGTGTGGACAAGATAAATGCACTCCCCAAACCAGGAGTAAATTCAGGTGGTTAGAAGAGAAGAATCTACTCCCCCAGGCTCTGTCAAAACACCAACACACACTGTATGTAGAGCACACCTGGGATAATTTCTTCTCATACATCTGCAGTGTTACAACACAACCCTACGTTAAAAATTATATTTATGTTAAACCTGAATAATGATCATCATTATAAAACTGATTCTCATTCTAGCGGGAAAAACAGGCCTTATTTCGAAGAACAATGGCTCTTTTCTTTTCAATTGTCCAGTAAGTGATGACAATGTGTGAGGTTGTACATAATAAAATGATGAAGGGTGAATTCCCTTTGAGTCTGCTGGTTCATTGACTCTTTTCTTACTTTTCGTACTGTCTAACGTGTCTGTAATACTTGTCTGTAACATGTTAGAAATGTTGTATCTTTCAGGATAAACTTTAGAGTTAAAATATACAGAAAAGACTTCAATTGTGTGACAGTGTCATTGCTGTTAGAGATACTACTTGGTTCAAAGTGGAAAAGATGACATTAGTCACAATGCCAACATTTTATAAGAATCTAAAAACAGCAGAGCATGTCTCAAAGCTAGAGATGCAGTGATTGTGTAATTGTGAGCTGATATTTAACATGACAATTTGGCAGAGATTTTCCGTTTGTTTATTTTGTTTTTACTAATCCCTCTTTTGTGTCAGGGAAATAGATCTTGCTGGATCTTGATTTGACAGATGATCTACTTTTCAGAGGGATCGCACAGATCATGTGATTAAAAAAATAAATAACAGCGCTGTCAAACACGCCTACTCAGCTAACAGTCATTTTAAATGGCCCGTTTACTAGTGTAATTATGGTATTTTACAGAGAGCACTGCACTTTGGGTTTGTAGCATTAGTGTCGCTGCTAGTGGGTTTATTTCAGTCCGTTTATAGCGACACTTATGCATATATGTCAAACAAAAGTGTGAGGTTTTAGTTTGTCTTCTAACTTGCCATGTTTGTGTAACGTGTTCTTTTGCTGCAGCTGAAAAAACAATGACGACTTCATACAGCACAGAATCACCGTAAGTCCGTGATCAGTGACGTGCAGTGAGTCTGATTTACACAGATGCCTCAGAGTTACAAAACATTTTTGACTCATTATAGAACTCCGTTGGGAAAAATGAGGGCCATGAAGCACTGTAGCATCACAGATGTATGTACAGGAAAATGTGAACTAGCCTTTACTTCATCAGATATTGTCAAAATATTACACTAATATGATCCAAAAGTATGCAAAAATGCAGAGTTGCGTGTCAGATAACAACAACAAAAAGCCAACACAGAGCCTAAGCTTCCAGAAACCAGAGAAAACTTGTTATACTTTGGTTGTAACTCGACAACCCTTTATAAGAGGTGAGAAAATTGTGATTCAGATCAAGGATTGTGATTCTACCTCAAAAGATCGTCATATGATCTTTAGGCCAGATCACTCAGACCTATTCAGTCGATATATCTGTGCATCCATACTTACAGCTTGTTAATATCAATCTAAATGATGCTCTTCCCACTTTCAGCAGAAAATTCATAAGCTACAGAGATATACTGTACTAAATCATATGAAAAAGCTACACAGACATGATTTTTCAATAAGTTACATATGATTTTGCGGCTCAGCTAAATTTAGGTAGTAACCAAGTAGTGTTGTGATGCAGTTGACTTGTTAATTATATGTATGTATATATATATATAAATCTCCTTTGGATAAAGTCATTCTGGGTCCGTGTTGACATTAGTTTGAGAGGATATGACCTCATAGCCTGTGGCAACAATGTTGACTCCTCAAAGAATGGACCTAATATAACAGAGTGAGGAAGTGTAGTAAACCTGCAGTAGTTGCATCACAAATAACAGCAAACCCTGGATGAGCAGCAACACAAACACACATCTTTTTCACATAGCTTGACTCATTAGAATATGCTTCACAGAGTTAAATGATTTATAGAGCACTAAGTCAAATACTCTGTGGTTTATTAAGGGAATATTTTTAAATAACCACCTGAGATTTTTTTTACAACCCACAGGTCTGACTCAAACAGCTTCTGTTTGTAACTGCACTGAGAATGTCATTCAAGTTGCCCCTGACAAAAAAAGTGATTTCTTAGTCATCATGTCGCTTTCCGGTAGTGGGTTCCTTTGCTTCATATTCACCCTCAAACATCAAAAATGGTTAACTTTCATGACATGACACACTTAACACAGCAATGTTTGTAACTAACACAAGTGTGCAGCTCATAGATGCAGAATATTTCAAAAGGAGAAACTGGAGTACAAGAGGGAGGAGGGCAGGTCAAAACCACAATGCCACAATTGCTCGTTGTTGAGTGACTATAGCTCGAAGTTGGACAGAAGCCTTAGCATTCACTATGCTTATTTCTGGTTGAAAAACTAAAAACAGCTCAGTGTTGAAACCACATTGACCTAAGAGGTAAAGAGCCCTTCCCAAGAAGAGACAAACATGACACACAAATACAGTAAAGGCCTTTTGTTTCCAACGTTAAATAGGAATGTATGTCAAAGTGACTGTGACTAATGTTTCTTTAGGGGATGCGGGTTTTGTCTCCAAAATAAACATATTGGGACCAACACAACCATGGCCCCACAGCCCACATCCACCACTCAAACACAAAAATAACTGTGTCTCAACCAAACTCACCACGGGGAGTGATTTCTTATGATACCACGGCTTCTAACCAAACACTGCCACTGTTATTTTAAATGTTATCACACTCACTTCAAATCAGACTACAGGAGTTTGCAAAGCTCCTAAGCATTTCATTTTCACCATCTCTTGAGTGATGAGTTAATAAACTGGAAACATAATTTAGAAGCTGCTTTGGACAAAACTTATAAAAATCATCAACATTATTTGAAACAACTGGAAGCACATTAGCTGTGAAATTAGGAGTACGTTGTTGAGAGTAAAAAAAGTTCAAAAGTTCATCAGTCCAGTGTTTCCCCTACCATTATATTAGGGGGGCACCCTGCCCCCCCTTGAAGGTAAATTTGATTTTATTTAATTTTATTTTCTATATAGCACCAGATCACAACAGAAGTCATTTAAGGATACCTTTCCTATAGAACGGGTTCATACCTCATCCTTTTATTAAACAAACTAAATGCTGGAAAATAAATAAAATACCTAAAATGTTATTTATCTTATTTACACGACAATGTCATTTCTGTCTCTACATGGTCACGTGTTTACAATTCTCCTCTGTACCCTGTATCGTGCACTGCAGTCTATATCCATAATTATGCAAAATATAAGTGTTAATATCATTATTAACACCATGAAATCAGAGACCACAGGTGCGTTTTTGTATTGCCGTGGCTTTTACGCCATGTTTGTTTTGTTGCATCTTTTACGTTGTTTTTGTCTTGTTGCATCTTTTACGTTGTTTTTGTTTTGTTGCATCTTTTACATCATTTTTGTCTTGTTGCATCTTTATGATATTTATTATATGAACATTTTGACATTATCGTACAGCCCTACTAATCCTACTTTAAATGACATTAACAGCAACCTGATCGGCTGCTACCGAAGAAGGATGCCGGTACTGACTAATCAATGCACAGGGCTTTCTTTCCTCAGCACTCAGCATCACAGCAGACGGTCATGAAGACGAGCAGCGCTGAGCCTCATCGGGGAGTTCATGTGTCAAAGCGATAGGAACTGACCTCCCCGTGGACAGGCCTGAACACGCAGGCAGCTGCTGTCAGCTGGCCAGAACGTAGGAGGAATTAATAGAAACAGCAGCTCTCCAGGGACACTGTTAGGCCACACTGACAGCCAGCTCTGATCTGGGGTCATCTTAATGCACTCTGCCTCTTCCCCTCCGCATTAGTGGTGGGAAATATGAAACCTGGATCATGACAAACATTATTTAACTTTCCGGGTAGGCTTAACTCTGAACGCTGGCCCAGGCCTGTGCAAGCTGTGATATGCACACTTGTGGCAATCAAGAATGTGGGAGTGCCCTGCGTGGGGTTCAGTTTTCATCTGACACACAGTGTGCTATTAAGTCGATATTGTCAGCACACGCATGTGAGATTTTGTGGACATAAGCAAAAAGCATGAGGCCTTTATTTGTACAATTACTACAGCTCACAGTATACTGGGGAATAAAAAGAGCTGTGAACATATACTCAGGTGACACTGAGTTAAACCATTCTGAAACTAGAATGTCTAGATTATGTCAAAACTTTAACCAAAATGACAGGCTGTAAATGGGCTGTACTAGAAATAGATACTTAAAAATGTAACTTAGAAATTGGCAATTGAGTTTATGTCACAGCCATCCTGTTATGGCGAGAAATAAAAGTCTAATATTGAGCTGCGTTGATGTAAAAGACATGATTCCCAATACTCTGCTATAATACAAATCTGCTGGACAATGTTTACAATCAGCAGGTTCTTAACCTGTCACTACCTTTCTTTAAATGAAAGGAATGATCGCTAATTAGGCCTGAGCAATATTGTCAAAAATGTTATCCATAAAATGTTTTCATATAAGTCAATGTTGATCATTAACACAATACATGTTAAACCATTATTTCTTGCACATTTAGAGGCTGATTTTTGGTCCTGAATGGAAGTCGAAGAAACCAGATGGTTATCTGTGGTTAGAAATTATTAGTAAAAGACACTAGATGCAAACTATGTAAAAGACACAACAAGATGAAAACATCGTAAAAGACGCAACAAGCCAGCATTGTAGCTACAGCCTGTAATCTGAGTTTAGATTCACCAAGACGAAAACAGCGGTAAAGATGATTACTTGTGGTTTTAAACTCTTACCAAGCTGTGGAATATTTCAGAAATCTAATTCAAAACTATTATATGATAACATTTTCTGAACATCAAAATATGCAGGAGTGAAGTTAAGCAAAACAGCAAAATATTGAAACGTTTTGTGTTAAATTTGACAATGTAAACAAAATAAAGACAAAAAGATTTACATTGCCATATGATATTATACAGTCACTGATCTCCAAATCACATTATCTCGATATAACATAAAACTACATCACGATATGATCGTTTCATCGTCCAGAACGATCACCTGTTTAGATCTGTAGAAGCACATACAGCAGTTGATATAAAATGTCATTAGTACCTGAAAGCAGTGTGTAGATGGTAAATGTCTGTAAATGTCTGTTCACAGAACTGAAGGGAGAGAAAGAGCCTCAGCTCCACACACTCGCCTACGCACCAACACTAACCCACAGCGCAGAAAGCGGCCCAGATTAAGGCCAAGTTATATAACTTGGACTCCATTTGTGCTTTTGCAATGCATGTGCGCTACTGTTTAGTCAATGGGGACTATATCTCCTCTGGAACAAAAAGTCTTCACTTAAATGACAGTTGAAAGCAGCTAAAACAGTTTCAGTCACTGGGGTCACCTAAAGTAAAGAGTACATAGGGTGGCATGCCAGCTAACATTTGAGCAATGATTTGCTAGCTCTGGACTAATGTTAGCTCGTTATGCACAGCCACCGTGTTACAGTAAACAAATGCAGAGGAAACCACAGTTTGAAACACTGACCTGCTCTAACTGCAAACGCGAGGAAGGAAGTGGAAATGACAACTTCAGAGGCAAGTAATGATGCCACAAACGCGTACGGTAAGCATGCTACAGTTAGCAAGCACTAGGAAACATTTCAGATTTAATTATGCGTAACAAGGTGTAATTAACGTCTGGAAACCTGCGGCTGGACGAACCACCTCTGCTCTGCTGATCACAGCCGCCGCCACGGTCAACATCAACACGGCGCCCAAACTTACCTTGGTATAGTGATGCATTTTGTGTTGATATTTTGGGTGGTGATGGCTTTTTCCAGTTCGTCCAGTTGCCCCGTCTTCTTTAGCTTCTTCACCAGACTTTTCACGGCTTTTTCACACCATTTTTCCTCCTGTCCGTTCTGCTCTCCCTTTTTCCAGCCCAAAAGTCTTTTGACAATGGGGGGAGTGAAAGGCAAAATTGACATGTTGAGTTCAGTTAAGTCCTTCCAGTATCGAGAAGTCCGTCGGTTTCGTCAAAACACACGAACAACCAGTCTTCAAACGGCCCAGCCAGCAGAAGAACGCGTTGTTTAGTTGAAAAAAAGAAGCAGTTATTGTTTATTAAACTCACACAGAGGCATCCCGAAGTTAAACCTCCAGTCTTCGTGCACTCGGGTTGTGTGGTTGAAGCACAGCGGTGAGCGCACTGTGCACCGGTACTCTGTGGCTCGGTGGACGTAGTGTTCCTCCGCAGAGAAACCTAGTTCCCTCTACAGCTATTTATCGGGGAATTACTTAAAAACAACCAACTCAAATCACCCACACGCTATGGTTTTAGCTCAAACGAGAGCCAAACACCGAAATGGAAGTACTTTGTTAGTGCTTCCCTCTTTAGGCTCTAACCTTCGACCAGCAAAGTTTTGTTAAAGTTCAGAGTCATCCGCCGCGCTGGGTCTGCCGACTGAAGTCTGCTCGAAGTCTGCATCAAATGCAAATGCAGGAGCTGCTGCTGAGACTCTCCATTCAGACCACAGACTGCACAACAGACCTGTGAAAGGCCAGTCTGAGCAGCTGGCCAAATATGCTGTGTTAATATTGCACAATCAGGCCCTTTTCCCTGCTGTTGCTCCTGCTTGCTGATAAATTGCACTGCTGTGCCTAAAGAGGCTGTCACAATCAAACACAGATCACTTGATTCAGTTATGTAACACTGAAAAAAAACAGTGCATTGCTAATGATTACCAAAAAAACTAATACCCTTGTTTTCCAAGTCTTTGGCCTTTTTGTGGGACACAGCTGCAGGATATAACCCTGTTATTTACTGTGAAAATGCTTCTATAAACTTTATTTTTCTCGAAGCCACTTAAAATAACTTCAAATTAGACCATCCATTAACTGATGGTCTTAGTTTCAGTATTAACTGAAACTAAGTGAGACTAGTTTCAGTTAATACTTAATGAATAAATAGTAGACACATTTACTTTATAAAGCAGGCTAAAGGTAGTTTTGACAAATAATTGAATTAAACATACTGAAATAATTTATTGATTCACTCTGACCCAATTCAAACAGAATATTTTGTAGAGTTGTACTTATTTTGAAGTCACTGCTTTTAGTCATTCTTAAATTTCCACCTGGTTTTGTTGCTTTTTTGAAATATTAAGAGTAAATCAAGTTTAATGACACTTTGCTGTTGCTGTAAACACTTTTTATTCTCTCGACTCTGCACATTTGAAATATCTGATGGCTTTTACGTGACTGGCATTACGTACGGACACATTCTCGCGCGTTCATCGGCCAAACATTTATAGGGTTGACATTCAGTATTTCTGTCATGAGACTTTCCAGTAATTGCCACTGGGTTTCCATGTGAATATATAACTGATGAGCTGCTTCAGGATGGAAGGTGATAAAAGTCATGCACACAGATACAAGCTGAGCCACCAACTTGCCTCAGCTTGTTAGAGGTACAAACATACCTTTGACTCAACAACATGGCAGTTTGGTGTGCGGTGTGGATCGGGCTATGAAACCGCAACAGACATGTGCGCATACTCACGCATATGTATGCAGCCCCTCCCTCCCACACTCACTAGTCCACATACACACACACACACACAAACACACACACAATGTCAAGGAGTCAAAGTACCAGATGTACAATGGAGTGTGTAGCACAGCTGAGCTCTTCACAGAGAGAGTGATAGTCGGACAATTTAGGGTGCGAGGCTGCTGCCTTTGTTCTTAAGCTTCAAAAGAAACACTTTATTGCATTCATGAACACTTTCCAAAACTCATGCCTTAATTCCAAGTACTTGAAACGGTTGTAAAATGTTTTAATGACCCGCACAATGAAGTCGGTGCACTTACTGGGTTTTCATTAACAAATTCAAAACAGGGCTGGATGATATAGTCAAAACATGTTATCATGAGAAGGATATTCATATAAGTTGATATCGATAATTCAATTTAGATGAAAATAAAGACGAAACAAGGTGAAAATGATGCAAAAGACATATCAACACAAAAGCACACCTGTAGTCTCTAATTTCATGATTTAGTGCTTTAGTCCTTTTCTTTGTTTTGATTTAATACTGTCAAAGACACATTTTCACATCGTCGATATCAATAATTATCATGATAATTAATGTTTAAAGGTTGATTATGAAAGTTATTTGTGGTTTTAAATTATTCGTAAGAAAGACAAAAACAACACGCAGTTATTGTTTTGTAGATTTTGTGATTTAGCTTTAATTTTATTCTGAGTTCTTATTCAACAAGATGAAAACAACATCAAAGATGGTTATTTGTGGTTTTTGACTATTCTTTATGGTCCAAACATGACAAACACTTAAGAAATCTAGAGGAAGTATGTTCAGCAGTCATCATAGCTGCTGATCTTCATGGTATAATATAAAAATCCTATTCTGATTATATAATATATATATATAAAAGCATTGCCCAGCCCTAACCTGAAATCAGAACTAGGCCTCAAAAGGACCAGGACTTGTAAACAATGGATT
>JAPQRN010000018.1:10191592-10213414 GCA_037367275.1 Coranthus polyacanthus
GTGCAAAAATCAGGAAAAAACTTAAACTGCGATTTCATAAACACCGCACTAGACATCGAGATACTGATTGAGCTCACAAAAAACATGATGAAGTAATGTGGCTCTAAAAAAAGGCGTGGGCTTGATCATTTTCACAAAGTCTTCCCATTCAAATGAAGGCAGCTTTTTGAGATTTTGTTGCAAAAAAGGAAGTGAGTTGTTATGTTGAAGTAACACTATTTACTATCAGTAACATGTACATGCAGACCTTCAGGTGTCACTGCCGCCATTGTCTGGCTGTTGTTTACTTGTTTACTCAACAAAAACAAAGAACGTATATTGCCAAGAAGTGAAAGCATACGTATCATTCCATTGCAATAGAGCTACACCTTTGGACTGTAAGCACCACAGAGTTTCACCTCTTCCATACTCGGATAGAACACTGTTCTGTATTTTCTGTATTTTAGGATGAGTTATGCACCGGAATTCATATGGAAGATGAAGAATAAGGAAGGAGATCAATAAACAAGTGGAATATTATGAAGAGTGTGCTATGTCTTGATTCTGGCCACTCCTTCACTACTGTCCAAACCGTGAGCAGTGAAAACAAGGCCGAGCAGAGCAGAGATGATGAACCTAAAGAGGACGACGCCCACATCTCCGTCAGTTCTGTTTACACAGTGGAGGCTAAATGTTTAAGGGAACACACTCCGCTCTGCATGTAATTGCTTGTGATTCTCTCTTTACTTCAAAGACAGGGAGGGCTGCAGGTCAAAGGTCAAAGGCTCGACTGTTGCCCAAATGCCCCCAAATTTCCTGTTTTGTCTGGCTCTGTGAGTGTAAAAGGATCTGAAATGTGAAGGCCAAGAGGAAAAAAGGCTCCACTTTGTGTCTGCTTATCACTTGGACTGTGGGATCCCTTCCTCGCTTTCATTTTACTCTGGGTTTAAAGTCGTTTTTTTTTTTCACATTAAAGCATATGAAAAAGGAATGCAGATTTAACTACCTTATTTCATCTTGTCAGGATGAACCGTTTTTTACTGCCATAGTAAACAAGGACCTCTCTCTCCCACTCGTTTCTTTTCTCTCCATCGTAAATCAGTAAGAAACTCTCATATGCTGCAGTTATTTTAGGAGGTTCTTCTCTTTTTTTGTCTTATTAAAACAGAGGAGAGCACAATGTTTGCATATGGAAAAGAGTTTTCAGTCCAAAAAGGTTTAATTTATTAGGTCCCTTTTTTCTTTAATAGCTAAAAAGAGAGATAAACAAATACATTTACGCAAGTCCTGCTCTTTATTAACTGTATTTCCATGGCGGTATTTTATCGTCCACTATTTCAAGATGTAATAATTCTTCTTTTAACTTTAACTACAGTTATTTGATAGCTTTAGTTACTTTTTTTTACTGCTGTTTTGAAAATAATTATTCAACCTGATGTGTTTTTCTATAGAAATTCAATATAACAGTCCTACAAATGACCCTTTTATATTCAGTTGTCGTAATAGTAATAGTTTCTAGATTTTTTTTTTGTTTCTCTTGTTTTTCAGCATCAGATTTTCTTAATTCATTGTTACTTTGTATTGAGAAAACTGGAGTTGTGCTGTCATTAACTTAAATACAGCTCGGGTCTTTATTATACTTGTAAAGCAAACATTTTGTGTTTTTACCAGATATTTGACTCACGTTTGCACACATGAAAACCCTGATGTCTTTACACTTCACATTTATGACAAACGTTGACTTTTCGCTACTTCACAGTGCAACAAGAATTATTTCCAAAGCTGTAGATCTACTTGAAAGAATCAAAATATATGACATCTTCAAACTGATTTCTGTATATTTTACTGTGCATGGTATTTCGCAGACATATGTGACAGTAAACTGAATATATTTAGTGTTTTGCTGCGTGAAATCAGATTTTTCCCTTCTATTATGAGACCTATAGGCAGCATCTAAGATGAAGAAACTCTGCTGAGGTTTCTCTACCTCTGCAGAGAAAAGATGCCATATTAACCTGAAGAGACATCTATTATTCACAAAACTATGTGTTGACGTCATCGCTGAGCAGATTTGTTTCTTGTTTCTTGAAGCTATTTTCTAAATATTCTAATCATATTGGTCAAGAATTATGCAAAAACAACAACATTTTTAGTCAAATAACATCAACAAAAAGCCATCACAGAATCTATTGGGAAAATCCTGGAAATTGACAAAATAACTAATGGCTCAGTTTTTGGTTATGCATTTCACATCTTCCCTATATTTAAATGTATTAGATACTGATGTATATTTTCTTTTAAAATCAGTATTTCCAGTTGAAAAGCCTGTAACATTAGCCATCGGCTGCTTTTAGAGACAAATTCTGCTGATATCGATAGTTTGTAAAATGTCCTATTGGCACCAATGAATCCGTTAGAGTCTCTGGTTTGTGTACTTTTTAAGAATGTTTTTATAACTTAATTATTCAATGGGAGGTGAATGAAAACTTTAAGTCATATTCACTGAAAATATTTGAGTTGACAATAAGAATTTGAATATACCTGTAATCAAACAGACTGTAATCCAGAATATTTAAGAAATATTTGACTTTAAAGTGCATCAGCTCAAGGCATCAGTTCATCATCACTTCATGTTTTGTTGAGTTCGGTTAATTTATACACATTTACAGGGACTATGTTTCGTGAAAGTAATCCATTAACTGAGGAAATAATCATCAGATGAATCGATAATGAAAACTGTGAGGCTGAAAGCAGTGAAAAAGACTAAAATTCAAAATACATTTCAGTTCATTCCATAAAATTGTACATCATGTCTTAATTGACACCAAATTCTCTGATTTCACACCATTCTCTGCCCATTAGAACACGAGAGCTTTTCAACCTCACCTCCTCACCGAGATTTAAGACGGTTTTCCTAAGTCACTCTTCAGCTGCTTTTCCTTGTTTGAAGTTTTCATGCTAAGTTACCAGCTTTGACATTAATATGTTATCAAAATATTCCAGCAACTTTCCAAAATGAATGCTTTCAACTTTAAGTGCATTCTCCTGATAACACTTAAAAGCTACTTCCACTTAAGGTAAGGATCTCCTTCTGCTAAAATCATGGAAATTCCTACTTTCTTCTGACACAAAACACAACGTGTGTGTGTGTGCGGAGGGGGAGGGGTTACGTGCAAGTGAAGTGGCCCCAGCTCTAAATTACACTGCAACATGGTCCCTCTCAAAGCCCACATCTGGGATTGGCCCTGACAACTGGATGCCGTGCTGCTCTAATTTTGGTTACTTTGTTTATAACCCTATAATAGAGACAGTATAGAGCTGGAATGAGGGCAGGACACAGTAAAGTAAAAGCAGTCGCATGAAAAAAGTTGGGGAAAAGTATAAGGCGAGGTAAAAAAGGAGCTGTTTGATTCCCCATGTGTATCAGATTAAGGGGAACTTTGTAGTACGGATGTGTTACCTTTCTGTTTTGTGTTTTGCTTCCTTCAAACAGGATTCACACCGTCCCAGTGAATCCCCTTGGAACCTGGAGCCTGCAGGTTTTGGCTTGTCGGCTCGCTGGGTCGGCGTGGATGTAACAAGATGAGAAATCTGTAATTATAATGGGAGCAGATCTGAGCTTTGCCAGCCCACTAGCTGCATTCTGGGTCTGAGCTTGAACACAACCGCTGAATACTCTTTGTCAACACCACACACACACAATGTAGCGTCTGAAAAGCAGCATTTCACCCCGAGGATAGGGTCCCATCACCACATGTTGAAACATCAAGCACCTTGTCTTTTCATGTGTCGTTGTAATGTCAAATACATGTGGTTTGCATTGTTTCACTATCTGGGGATTTAACTGTCATCCACACGTTGTCGAGTCTAATCTTTAATCTCTTATCTCAAGTATGTGAACAGTTTTATGTGACCACGTCTAAGGTGAAGTCATTTTAATGGGACAGTGAATAAAGTTGCTCATGTTGTGTTTAAATCTGAAAAATAAAGACGGAGACGCTCACTATATAAGTCTAAAGCTGGCACTTTCAGTGCTGACATATTTATGGCAACTGGGAATTTACTACAAATTCAGATGTTGGCTGCAACAAAAGGTTTAACAAGCTGCTGTTCAGTGGTTTAAATCAATGCACGAGTGTCCAGTAAAAGCTGCACATGTCAGATTTACTCGTTTGTATCCTTTAAGACACTGTAAATTAAAGGTTTATATGATTCCTTATGTACTGAAACACATTTTAATGAGTAAAAACTATCAGCCAACAACATGAAACAACTCATTGATTAAATGATCAATCATTTCAGTCATTTATCGAGCAAAATACGTGGAATTCATTTGGTTTTACTTGTATAAAACAAGCTGCATTTAGATGTTACATCAAGTTATGGAAAATTGTGATGACTATTTTTAAAAAGAGTGGATGTATATGTTTATGAACAGTGGATTCTGTTAGCTAAAAATATGCACATTGTTTTTGCAAATTGGTTAAAAAAAGAAAATTCTTATTAGTAGAGTTGTTTTGTGACATCCAGGTAAGCAAAGACAGGAAAAACCTTCCATTTAATGCACAAACTGTGAGTTGAAATATAAGTTTCTGACGTTTTCAGAATATTGTTTCAGTTTAAACGTTTATAGAAATAGTATCAGAATGATAACAGCAGATAGAAATGTGTGTGTAGTTTGAATTTATAAAGGTTCATCGTGCAAAGAGCTGCTGCTTGTGATGGAATTCTAATATATTTTTTCTTCTTACAAGTTATTCACAAAGCATCTTAACCGTGAAAAGAGCTGCTGAGGTGAAAAACTGTTCAGAGACTTTAGAGTTTATGAAGCAGAGGAAACAGAGGAAAGACAAAGAGGCTGAGTTATAGTTAATTAAATCTAAGATTAAATATAGCTGTGCAAAAATAGCTTTGTTCACTGAAATAAGAATAAAAACGAGTTTTCAAAAACATGAAATACAACCTAATGAACGATGCAACACAAACTAAAAGGACATAGAACTGCAGGTAAAATCAGCTTTGTTCTGGTTCTCAGTGGTTCAAGGTGAACAAAAATAAAATGGCTTTGCATAATATGGGACCTTAATAAAAATTAATAAAATGAACAAAATAAGAACTAAATCACAAAATCAGAGACAGCAGGTGTGTTTTTGTCTTGTTACATCTCTTTATATCTTTTATGTGATTTTCATCTTGTTACGTCGTTTACAAATAATGTAAAAAAAACAAAAGTAACTGATTTCTTCAACTTTCACTCATGACTAAAAATCAGCCTTTAAACTTTACATTTATCGTGATAATTACTGGTATTGACTGATATGAATATTTCTATAATGATATTATTTGTGGACATGTCACGCAGGCCTAAACTATAAAAAACAAGATCAAAAGTAACGTCAGAGTTCTAAACCCACAAGTGCATTCAGACTGAACTCCACGTCTTTCCAGGAGATAATTACAAAGTGAACCAGGTCTGTTTCCTCTCGGCTAAAACGACTTCACCGTCTTCACACACTGACTTTCACATTTCAAACCCGTCTGGTGGACCGAGACGAGTTATTTCATTCAAGTTTTATGAGCAAAGTTTTAGCCCGTGGGTGAAAATATCTGCTTAGTACTCGAACAAATACATTCAAACAAACAAAAACACATCTGAGATGCACTTGATTCAAGATTTTTATTGCAAAAACATTGTTCCCATTTTCCTAATAAATCTGAGTTCCGATCCAACTGATCTGATAAAACAACAGTTTACAACCAAAATATCCTGCGTCTGTGATGAAGAATGACTGATAAATGTCTGTTACATCCAGAAAATGAAAAGAAATTAAAATAAATTAAATTAAACTACAAAAGTGGCACCGAGAATAAATCTGTATATCTGTAGTTTTTGACTAATTTTCAACATTTTTGGAGATGATTTACAGAAATGTGTACGGGCCAGTGTGACGGCATTGTACAACAGCCAAACTCTTAAATCACTGCATGAGGACAAATGATATTTAGACCGTAACATTATTTAAATGGGGAACATTTCATTTCATAATTTAGGGAGAAAATTGGATTAAGGGAGAAGGCAGAAAGAAAAGAATCACAGAAAACAAGATTCAGATTCAGACACAGTATCAGATTTGGATTGAGTTTAACGTAATAACAACATTTCTTCCTGAATAACTTATGGGTTTCTTGCGATCTCTATATTAGATTCTGTGTATAAAAATACTGCTCCGTATTCTCTGCAGCGTCAGAATCTCTTCATCTGTCTGCGCTCTTGTCTCCTCTGCTTCTTCTCGTTCACTTCCTCTGGTGCCGAGGGGCTTTCTGCCGTAAACCAGGGGCCCAGAAAGTTCACCCACAGCAGGTGGAGAGCGCGGGCCGGAGCCTGGGTCGCCAAACAAATATCAGATAATGAAACATGGTTAAAGCAAAGAAAGAGAGGGAGCAGGAATGTCTGTTAAAAGCAGGGTTTCCACACAGTTTTACAGACTTCTCCATGACTTTTCAAGGACTGATGATATCATTTCCTAGACCGTTCACAGATGTGGACATCTTTAATTATTGTATGAAAACTAAATACCTTTCTCAGTCTCTAAATGTCAGGTGTTTTCATGTTCACTTCAGATACTCCACCTGCATGATTCTGAAAATTACTACAAAGTCTTTCAGAGGCTGATGGAGGTGATGAGGGTCTGAACGTCCAGGTGAGGATGTGAGACAGGAGTAGTTCAGGGACGTCAGGACAGAGAATCACAGACACTTATGCAGAACCATATGAGGCTCAGAAAGGGTTAGTTTGAGGTTTTGTACTGGTTTTACCACCTGAGAAAAACCTGCCTAAAAAAGTCAATATCCGTGTTAAGTGTATACACTGTATTTAGAATATTTTCTCCTCTTTTCCTTCTGTCATACAGTCCTTTCCAACGATGAACTGAAGCCTCTTCAACCTACAAGACTCATGACAAAAAGAGACATTCTGCAGTCTGCGTTGTTGTGTCACTGTGGTGTTTTAATACGTTGTTTCGGCTTCAAAGCGACAAACAAATCCAAAACCAAAACCGATCAAGGCAGTGGTTTTATGAGGCAAAATTACTGCCCTGGAGTGAGTCCAGTGGTTCTGAATAGATGATAAAACAGCTGCGGTTCCCGTTGGAAAATTAACAAGGTTTGTCAGACTCTGACTGAAGGACAGGTGGACTGAACACCTCTGATTAGAGGTGGTAACGATGTTCGATTCTGCTTTGTCATCAAGGTGTGAAGGATCAAGATTTTAAAACAGGAAGTAGGGAGTTGAGCTGTCTTCACCTATAAAATGCAGGTTTTTATATATTTCTCAATTTTTATGTGCATTATCATCAGTATTTATCTGTTTCTTTACAATTAAGTCATAGAATTACAACTCAAAAAACATGTTTTAGTGTTTAGTATCACTCTAAGCCATTAAAAGCAAAATATGGTACATTTTCCTTATAAAACACTATATAGACTCTTACAATAACAACCCTTCTCAATCCTCATTTGTGTGTGGTGGTGTTTTTACCTGCAGAGACACCGTCCTCTGTTTGTAATTTCTATTATTCTATTTCTATCACCTTTGCCAGTGAGTTTGTGTCTCCAGCCAATAACAGCAATGTGCAGTGTGTGTGGGCAGAACAATCTAAAAACAAAGTGACACCAGTCTCCTCACTTACTGTACAGACAGTACTACTGTCTGACAGACAAAACTCTGGGCAAAGCTCACACAAACTTTCAGCCTGTCAGCTGAGGAAGCGTGTGGTTTGGCTGTAGGTCACCAGTAGGATATTCCCGTAGAGTTTTGCAAAGGTGTGGGTGTGATTATTTGTGTTTTTACAACATAACCACTGTGACAGAATCAGGAAGTAACATTTTATTTTTCTTCATCACGTATTTTTTCCCTCTCTGCGCCGCTTGCTCTCCCCATTCAGTCTACTGCTCACTCGACCACCGCTCATTCTCCCCCTTGTTTGCTGAGAGGAGGCGGAGTTTGAACAGTTGTGTTTACAAACACAAGCCACAAATATTACATACTTTGTTTTCCATGAACCCTGCAAAAGTAACCACTGAAACTGCTAACTGTTGGCTAAAATAAAAGGGAAACTCCAAAAAGAAGCTCTTACCAGAAGCCAGAGATACCAGAAATAAGAGGAGATTGTGCTGAGCACTTGTACAATGGCTGTGAGCAGGATGACGTCCTTCAGGTGTCTGAAATCACAAGAAACACACAATAAATAAAAACTGAAAAACAACACAGAAAAAGCTCTGAGCATAGGTCTGCATGATAAGGAAAAAATTTCCCCACATCAGTTTTCTCCACATTGATCAGTATCGACATTTATCACGATATATAAGTCGATAACGCTGCCAGAGGCGGGAAGTAACAAAGTACAAAATAGAGTTTAGAAGTACCTGTACCATACCTGAATATTTTTTTTCTGATGACTTTTGACTTAGACTTAGGATGTTTCACAACCTATCGGTATGGGCAGAAGATGGCGTTGATAGTGGTCGATGGATAATATCAGGAATCTCAATTGGAACTACTACTACTACTGTGTGACGTGTTGTTTCACTGCTGAAGAAACAACGATGACTTCAGACAGTGAAGAGTTACTGTAAATCTGTGAGGATTCTGAACACCGACGTCTAGTGAGTCTGATTTACACAGATGCTGTAGAGTTATGTTACAGTGTAAAACTGTTTGGATTTATCATAAATGTCCACTTAGACAAATTAGTCCACAGTCCATGTAATTAATAGAAACACAGCAGCGTCACAGATGTATGTACAGTTAGGAAAATGTGAACTAGAGTTTACTTCATTAGATATCACAAAATATTGCAATAATATGGCCCACAATGATGCAAAAATGCAGTTTCAAGTCAGACAACAACAACACAAAGCATCACACAGAGATTAAGCCAGAAACCACAGAAAACTAGAGGAAAACTTGTTATAGTTAGGTCGTAACTAATCTACATGAGACAAGAGACATTTTATGAGAGAAATTTGTGATTCAGATCATGGATCCACGCTGTACCAGTGCCAAGATCGACCAGCCCTACCTTGAATCAGTTGTTTGGAAGTATCTTGAAACTAATCTTGACAAGTAAGTCATATGTATATTGTGACAAATGAAAGGAAAACCTTAAGTAATTTAGTGGAAAAATAAAATAATACAGATGTGAGAAGAATGAACACACCCAACTGCAGTGTTTCTACGTGGACTGGGTTCAGAACTGAGGCGGTTCTGGCAGAACATGGAGCACTGACAGTTAAATTTACAGCTGTGACGATTAGTCCTTTAATCAAGCAGCCAATTCAAAGAACATTAATTGGCAACTGTTTTGAGAAAAGCTTTGTTGTTTTAGTCGTTTACTCATTTTTTCCAGATTCTAAAATGTGAGAGTTGATGCTTTTCTTTGTTATATATATGATAGTAAACTGAATATCACAGTGTTTTTTAATTGTTGGTTGTAGAAAAGAAGTCATGGTGGGTTTTTGGAAACAATAACTGTTGGCACTATTTGACATTTTATTTTTTATAGACAAAACAAGTAGTTGCCAACACAATCATCAGGGAGTCGTATTAAACTTCTGCTTTTTCCCTTCAAGGCTGCGTGCAAGCTGAACAAAGCAACACCCTGTGAAACTTCAAATATTTACTTTTCATCTAATTTCATTTATACTGTATTTCATGGATAATTGCTTAATGGATTGTAGGACATTTTACAAACTATCGATATTGGCAGGACTTTGATAGTGTCCAAAGGCTGATATGAGGCTTATCAACTGGACTGATTGTAAGGGGAAAAAAATAAAAAATGAAACCTAGAATTACCTAGATTTTTGAGAGTTAGTTTTATGTTCAGGTCCAGATTCATTTACTTATTTAGGTATTTATTGCTTTGACAGTTATTCAGTTTCTAATAAAGTCAAGAATAGTACATTTCCCAGCAGGATATCAGTTTATTAATCACTTATCTGCCTTTTCTTGTTAGATACTATTATTATTACTAATCCACTATCTGTCGAACTCTAATGGATTGGTTTCTTTAAATCACATTATATTAGGTCCAGTTTTTTATAAACCCTAAAGATGTACAGATACAGATGCGTCAATTCATGTCTTTTGTCTTTGTTTCTAGTTTTCACTGTTGTGCATCGAAATACATCATCCATTCATCCATCTGTCCAGTCATTCACTCACAAACTGATACGGTTTAAATGTGCACATTCGCTGAGCTTTACAGAACAGATTTACCTTCAACAAGGATCTAATGTGTCTGGTTGTTGGTTTGTTTCTTTGCTTGTTTGTCCTTCAGCAGGATCACACAAAAACTACTGGAAACTTCAAGATATTTTTTCGCTCTTTGTAACGTTGCAAGACAGTAAGTTTCATTGAATTACAGGGATGCCCTTCTAGTTCAGATGTTTTTTCTTTAAAGGTTCAATATGTAACATTTGTGTGTGCTTATGTTAAGTTTGTGTTGGGAGTCTTTCTGGTCTTTTGTTGACATGAACCGACTGCATTTCTAAGCTAGCAGCAGCTTGGGTTGGACAGTGTTACGGACAGGGTCCGCACATCTTTACAGACCAAATTTAAACCTTTTCCATGACTTTTCAAGGACGAATAATATAATTTCCATTCGTTAGCTTAAAGATGGAACTAATGTCAACAAAGGACTGACTCAACACAAACTTCACATAAGCACACAAGCACGATTTCTATTCATCTGTAAATTATGTGGATTAAAACCAAAGCTACCCTTGTCTGTCTATAGTATTACTCTGGGCTTTACTCACTCTGCCATCCCCTGCTCCATGTTTAAATCTATTCCTCCATCCAGGAGACTTCCATCCTCAGCAAACACTGGCTTGGCCATAGCTGACATAGAGCGGTAACTCCCGACATACACCGCCAGCGCAAACACGAGCAACAGCTATAGTATAGGAGGGAAAGAAAGAAGGAAAGAATGAGACATGGGGGGAAACTGGGGAAACTTTTAGAAACAAATATAAATAATGGTGTTGATTTAATAAACTCACCCATGTCCAAAATGTAGACGAACTATAGAAAACCAAAAGATTTACAGCAGCATATATGGCCTGCGCAAGAAGAGGAAGAGAGTTGAATTCAGAGTCGTTTTCAGTTACAACCACACAATAATAATAATGACATGGCCTGTTAGCTAAAGGCATTTGTTTGGTCTCATAAAGTATTTAACAGGCATTTTCAAAACCAACTGCAGAAAACAAAGCTGTGAGTTATCAAACTCGTATCTCCACAAAATGGTTGGTTTACTTAATCAACATAATATTAGAAGGTAAAATGGTCAGAAATGTTTATTTATGTATGAATTTTCTCTTGATTTATAGATAAGGTGTTTCGTGAATTGGGTTGTGATGGTTTGTCACTTTTAAAAAGTAAGTTTCCAGAAAAATAGATTTGCTGACTTAAAGTGTGATGTTAGTTTGAAAAATCACATTTCAGAGAGTGTAAGTTTATAAAAGTAAAAACACACAGTATCAGACTGAAGCAGATATCACCTGCTCACTCAAAGACCGGAGTGACATTTTTCTTGTTATTGTCGAAAAAGCAGACAAACAGCGTTGTGGTTCTTACATTAGCTCCGAGGATGACTCTGGTGTAGAACTTCAGAGTGGCCTCGTTCTCCTCGTAGATCTGCTTCTTTCCCTTCGTTCCAACTTTACCTTTGGGCTGGAAATGGAAAATGATGAGGGGATTAAACAGGGCTGGGCGATAAAATGACAACCATCATTAACGTGATATATTTTTATATCACAACAACGACATGTGATGTGTTAATTTCAGACATGAATCATGGGTTTTCAGGAGGGGTCGACTGAGGGCGGATTTTAGAGCAAGACAAAACTGATACCAGATTAATCAGACAATAGGTGCTATATAAATTTAAACTATTATTATTATTATTATTATTATTATTAATATAAGGTAGGTATTTATTACTTTGACTTAGACATTCAGTCCAACAGTTCTCCGGTTTCTAATTAGAGCCATCAGAGGATATCATACCCCCCGGCCCCCACAAAATCAAGACTTGTGAGTAATGTTAGCTTGTTTTCTTTAACTTTGCCCATTGACAGCAGAGGAGTCGAGTTGGAAAAATACTGACTGGTTTTCTAGTTCTGCTCTGTAAATGAAATGATGACAAACAACATGACGGACAACACAAACAAACGACAGACAAAATAGTGTGTGTGGGGGGGCAGCGGTTTCTCTAGGGATTCAGAGGGCTTAGGTGCTCTGTGGGTTCCAGCGTGTTTCCTAATTTTGTGAAAGAGGTGCACGGGTGGGGGTTATGAGGCAAGAAAATGTGACACTTTTCAATAAAATAATGTCACATCATTTTGAATCACTATTATTACCATGTTTGTTTACATGAATTCAGAAATACTAGAGCACATAATAAACAAATAAAATTCAAAATGCTTAAAACTTAAACTTGTTCCCAGATCTAAAGAACCAACAGCGTCCATTAGATCTAGAAAAAGTTGCTGTAGTAAGTTTTGATGCTCTACACACTGACTTTGGCTTAGGTAGTGTCAAAATGGCTTAGGTGCTGCGTTTAAGCCTTACAATGGTATGGAAAAGCCTGGAAGTTATATCAGCCAATTAATTAGCTATGGGCTATTTTCTGCTCCAAACTATCGTTATAATACCAATCTTTAAAAATCCACTATCAGTCAACCTTGTAGTTTCAGTAGTAAAACACAAAAAAATTACAAAAATCAAAGATAACGTTATGGAAATGTGAATGTAGTTTAACTACCAGCAAACTACTGCAAAGTTAACTTGAAAGGTTGATACACAGTACTAATGAGTTTGTTTTCTCGACACAGACCAGACTGTACAGTACGTAAAACAGTTAAAGTTCTATACAGTCTATGACACAAACCAACACTTTGTTTAGGTTTGTTGGTGCTGTTGGAGATGCTGTCATAACAC
This sequence comes from Coranthus polyacanthus, assembly GCA_037367275.1. NCBI lineage: Eukaryota > Metazoa > Chordata > Actinopteri > Kurtiformes > Apogonidae > Coranthus > Coranthus polyacanthus. The sequence continues at coordinate 10,204,578 of JAPQRN010000018.1, forward strand.
AGTGACTTGGCAGAGCAGTCTCATTCTGACTGTTAAACTGTGTCAGTCTGGCAGCTCATTTCTCTGTTTTTCTGTGTTTTTCTCACCGCCATTCGCTCTCAGACCCGCTGTTTTCTTCCTCTGCGTCTTCTTTGACATGGACCTCGGACCCGCCGCCGCTTCTCCTCTTTAATATGTTACAGCATCAAAAAACAAACCGAGAAAACACACTGCGGTGGACTTTCTTGTCACACATCAGCATTTGAGGTTTGTGAACGGGTCAACATATCCGGCGCACGAAGATGTCGTCATCAACTCCTTACTCTCGTTGTTGCGTTGAAGGAACTGTTGTGAAATGTAGCGAGAGGACGCCACCTGCTGACACAAATGAATGAAAACCCGAGTTTCCATGAATAACTCAACAACAGCAAAATATTTAGTAAGAGAAAAGGCAACAAACACGGTTCATCATGCTTTTAAGATTCACGTATTTTTATTTTTCATTTAGCAATATCTTGTTCTATTGTTTCCCCCATTTCCAGAAAAGTTGGGACTTTTTCTAAAAGGCAACAAAAACTAAAATCTGTGACATAATTTAACCTTTAACCTTTTTAACTGACAAAAGTACAAAGAAAATATTTCCAATGTTTTCACTGACCAACTTAATACTATGTTGTAAATATAAGCAAATTTAGATTTTGATGCTGCAACACACTTATAAGACGTTGGGACAGGACTTCTGCTTTGACCTAAATCATTTTGTATATATCTACATATGACATGACTATTCGTAAATATTGTAGTAATTACTTGTTTTAGTTAAAATTTGTATTTAATTGTATTTTCTTTGAGCTTATGGACAACACAAAGAAAGACAACTGAGGGACTGGGGATCAATAGGTTATAGGATCAAAGTAAGGTAAAAAAAAAAAAAGATTTGTATTTGAACACTAAGATTTGTATTTGTAAAAACAAAACAAAAATGTGATTTATATTATACAGATTTATATTTGTAAAAATGTTTCATGCACTTGCAGAAAAGAGTTTTTGTAGAACATTCCTGAAGTTACACGGAGACACTGTAAAAACATAAGTGCTTTTCTGAACATCTTTGTACAGATACACAGCAGAAAGCTGCTTGTAAAGCTCAATATTTTTGTACAACAAGAATGTGGTCATTTTCAAATTGTTTGACTGCAGCGTGTTTTAATAATTACATTCTAGATTCATACCAAATATGCAGACATTTTGGCCATGTTTAACTGATATTAATTTAAGTTATTAATTCCCACTAATAATAGGTTTAATAGGCATATTTTTTCATTCAGAAATCTGGCGCCCACAGTGTCTCCTTAGATAAAATCTGGCCTGTGGACAAAAGATATTTTCACCCCAGTTACTATTTGCAGCGCGTTTTCCAGTTGTTTTTGTGACTTCGCATTTTTGACCCTCCTCGGCTGCCGTAGATCCAAACGTTTCCACACAACAACAGGATTATGGAGTCTGTAGTCTCCGTGGAACTCCGCCGTGTCTTCATGCGCCTTCACGTCCCCTGACTCGCTCTATAGTCATTAACCTGATGAAAACAGGGTCTGACAACAAACCGCAGCCTTAAACCGACAGTTGAGGTTCAACATGGAGTATCTGCTGCAGGTGAAAATAGGCGCTTTGGTCGGATTGTTGCTCTTAACTCTTGTTTTTGGATTCATCCCTGCCCGAGTCAAGTGGTTTAGAGACACAAACGGCACAGGTATGTCAACATTACTGAATAAAATCACTAAAACCATTAACCATGATGTTCATTAGCAGCTAGATATAGGTATTTATAGGAGACACTCTCTGTACGTTTCTCCAAATCTCAGAAAAATATCTGTAGTTAATGCGAACAAATTAACACTTTAATTTGATTTGATGAATGATTAAATTCAATTAACCGATGCCGAACTGAAATAGGAAAAACACCGCTTAACGTGTTGCTTTCACTTATAATTATACACTTGATTGTGTTTGCACATAAAGACGCAAACGCTAAATTAGTATAAATGCGAATGCAGTTTGTTTTTTCTTAGATAAGCGGAACATCCAGCCTTTTCTCACTTCATCACGTGTTTTAACTGTGAATGGAGGTAAATAATGCGATAATGAACTACTGTTGATAATATCAACCGTGAATAGAAACCTTTATGCAATGAAACACTGGGATTCAATCAGTCAATATAAACCAAAAAAAAAATACAGTTCTGGAAATTATTTAACGTCCTGTTTTCTCATAAAGTCCATCTATTACGTGTCATTACTTTGTAACTCATTTATTTCGACCTAAAAGGGAGCTGTTTAAGTTCATTACTACTTTCAAACCCTTCTGTTCCTCTGGTCTAAAGTCAGCTGATAAAGATGAAGACAAAGCCTTCTAAGAACACAGTAACAACATGTACGAAACATATTAACACAATGTCACAGTGGCAGCTTTGTCCATCTGAGAAGGAAGTGAAAGTATTTTTTTCTGACAAATCCTAGTTTGTTTTAGAGTTTTAATGAGTCACCTTCACTGCAGGGCGTCATGTAAAGACGGACGTTTCACATGATCCCTGGGCATAAAAAAGATAATGATTATTGTTATGTAGTTTTATATCATATCCTTGGAGACCAGCAGCTGTGATTATCAAGACATAAATGTATAGCTCATTAATATCACAATGTAAATCTTTTTGTCTTTAGGGTTTATTTTATTTACATTGTCAAATAAAACAAACTGTTTTAATGTTTTGTTGTTACCTTATCTTATTTTACTTGTTGAAAAAAGGTTTTATCTGTATAATTGTTTTGAATGTTCTCTCATATTTTTCACTGTTTGGCAAGAGTTTGTCATGTTTGGACCATAGAAAATAGTTTAAACCCACAAATAACTGTTTGTTTTTTCATTTTAATGTTGCATACACTGGCTTTTGCTATTTTCAATTATTTAAATTAATTGTTTTTCTATGTCATTTACATAGTATTTACATCCTTTGCAAATAATTCAAAACCACATATAACCACCATCAACCTCTAATGGCTTTTATGTCGGTGACAGGGTATTTTTTTCCATTTCCGTTTTCATAAGATAAAATTCTTTTTCAGAAATTCACCACACAGTTTTGAGTCTGATCAGTTGTTTTGCTGGAGGGGTTTTTCTGGCAGCATGTCTGCTCGACATCATTCCAGACTATCTGTCGGACATCAGCACAGAGCTGGATGCTCGACAGGTTGAGGTACGTCTGGGTCTGTTTTATCTACAACTACTAAACATTAGTCTTGACTGAAACTGACTGATCTTTTAAACTGATTTGTCTCTAAACAGACCAGTTTCCCACTTCCCGAGTTCATCATGGCTATTGGTTTCTTCACTGTCCTCATCTTGGAGAGGATTGTCCTAAACTTCCAGCAGATGAGAGGAGCTCGGGAGGAGACAGAGCCGCTGTTAAATGACAACAGGAACGGACACGGACACGGACACGGACACGGGACAACTACGAGTCCTGATCTGGAGAGCAGTGGACACCACGTCCACGTTGACTTTCAGGCCCACTCTCCCTTCCGTTCCTTCATGCTCTTCCTCTCGCTCTCGTTGCACTCAGTCTTTGAGGGTCTCGCTATTGGCCTCCAGAGCACTGAGTCAAAGGTAAGAGAAAAGAAACATACCCTCCACAAGGTACCAAAACACATACAACACATCGCTTCAGGGTTCCCACGGTCACGAAACACCTGGACAAGTCATGGAATTACTTTTTTTCAGGGATGCAAACTCCTCATTTTTTCTGCTGTTTTGAGATCAAAACAGGTTTTTTCCTGCCATGGTACGAAAATCAACTGTAAATCCACATTTTAGAGCTGATATTTAAACAGTTTTCTTCACGGGGGAGCTTTGTCACTTTATTCACCCCTGAAGATCATTTTACATCCTGAAGACAAATGTTAGAAATGGACTAGAACTCTTAGTTCTTAGATTTGTGGAGGTTTAGGTGTCTATTTGACTAAAGACAGTGCATTTTTTGCATCATTTTGGATCCATATTATTAAAGTCCTCAGAAAATAGTTTGTTAGCGTAATAGTTTTTGTGAGTATTTGAAGTGAATATGAAAATAACCAACAAGTAGAGACTGAAAAATGTTACTGTTGAGTTTTCATACGCTAATTAAATAAAGTCTACTGTGTTGTGAACGGTTATGGAAATGATATTATCAGTCCTTGAAAAGTTTCCCACCCTATTGTAGAATCAAATTCTTATTTAACCCTTACATACTGTTCCTACCTTCAATGTTTGAACCTGTTCAAATTTGACCTGGTCCAAGAATCAAAACAAGTATCTGTGCCATGTAGTGAACCACAGATTTATACTCCATGTATGGACATTCTCTCTGACATGAATCAATGAGTGGTTAATGGTTAATTAATGTCTCAGAGAGCAGGGAGAGTGTGTTTTTATAGGTTTTTCAAAACTCATTTAAAGAGAAAAAGCACCTACTGTCACAAAATATCAAGTCCTGTTTTTACCTAAGACATAAAAACATAATCCTGAACATGAACCTGTACAAAGTGATACATTTTTAAGAATATTTTCCATCAAATTTCAGACTAAAAGAACTCCTGTCTTTTAGGGTGTTTTTAATTCTGTCAAATGTCAGAACAGTTTGTAAGGGTCAACAATTGTACTCCTTTATTGTTGTACATGACATTCTCTTTGTAGACGCAGATAAAGATAAAGTTGCAGTCGTATTCCTTGTTCTCATACGGCGTAAAGGAAACCAGTTTTCAGTTCATAGCTTCAGGACGCTTTGACAGGAAAGGAATTTGGGTATCATGAGGGTCAAATTTGTGTCTTCTGGTCACAAGACAGTCTAAGTCGTCTTAACATATGATCAGCGCTGCCTCAGGACTTTTCATCTATGTGGAATTGTGCATTTGTGTGGGTTAAGCTTGTCTTTAACATGAGAATTGAACTATTTAGAGAAGAAACACCATAGTCAAACTTAATAGATTTACGATGTTATGAAATATAAATACAAGCTTTAATCTACAAGAAAAAATGTATGCAGTTAAAACCACTTTACATGATTTATTTTTAATTACATAATTTTTTTGGAAAATCATTTAATTAAATTTGCTCATTCACTGAATAAATGACCTAACATATATTTTTTAATCACTAAAGCTGCAGCGATTATTCAATTGAACTATTAGTTGTCGACTTTTAAATGAATCGTCAGCTATTTTCAGAATCGATGAATGTAAGTATCATGTTATAACCTGAAGAGTTTCTAGATATAACAAGATATTTTCATTTTAAAACAAAATGTTTTCATGTTAATACAACACACAAACATATCTTGTTAAGACATGATAATGTTTCATGTTATAACGTGAATCATTATCATGTTGCATATTGTTAAAACTCAATAACGTATCTTGTTATAATGTGAAAACTTTCACATTATAACTAGGGCTGCACGATGTGGTAAAAAAGTCATATTGCAATTACTGTGGTTAATATTGGGAAAATGCACAGGTTCCTCATTTTGAAATTTGTATTTCTTTCACCTCAAACATACACGCTTAAACTAGCATAAGTACAAAAACTCATTTTGCTTTTTTTACACAGAACCTCTCTCTGCTCAGTGTCACTGAATCCAAAATATCACCAGACCACATAGTGTTTATTTTTTTCCATTTCTGCAATTAGATCACCGTAAATCCTCTTATATCTGGACCTTTAAATTGCAGCCTTTTGCGGTTTCAATTGTGGTTCAATTCATTGTGCAATATAGTGATAGTTGCCTGTACTACTAAAACATAAAACTCATGCTGCAGTGCTTGATAGTTTTTTAGCATCATTGGGCAAAGATTTCATAATTCCCTTCCAGCATATTGTAATTCAAGAGTTCTGAGAGGACAACAGACTTCTACATGTACTCCTTGCCGGTGTTTTCAGGCTGTAGAAAATCTACCCCGTGACGCCCAGATTTTGTCCAATCACAGGTGTTTTCAGGCAGGTAGGTGGGTTAAATAAGTGATTGACAGCTGTAATGACCAATCGCTGATCAGATTGTTTCAGACGTGACTTGGGCGTGACTCTACTGCTCTATACTCCATGTCTTGGAAAAGTAGCTTCACTTTTCCATAACGGCATGAAACGACGTCAGGTTATTTGTATTTATATTTAGTCTGTAGATTTGGACCCAGAGGAGAGAGGAGAGAGTTTGTATTTTCAAATTCTGGCCTTTTTCCCTCCTGATTTCGGCTCCTGCAGCTTTAAGGAAACGGTGTTGTGGAGAATGGATAAATAGAGGAATATGGATCATTTACACAGTTTATCTAAGTTCTATGTGATACATGACGAGATTCTGCTGCTGTTGAACATAGTGTGGATTGTGTATTTGAAGATGCATCAGAATGTACAGAATGAAGAATGAGACACAGCATCAGTATCTGGCCGTATCATGGATTTATCATCAGAACAGGTCTCTGATACATGCATGGGCCGTATCCACGGAGCCTCCTGATCCTCCAGATGATCACACTCTTCCTTCTGTTCAGTCTCATGCATCATCCATCGTCCATGTCCTGTGGTTCAGACATGTAAAAGAAAATGTAAAAAACTTTTATTCACTGAACTTCACATACTACACTGTACCATCAGACGCTGAACTCTAGAGGCACTGGATGCGGACCATGTCATGTGACATTATTGACCAATCAAATACATACTGCTTAAGCTTAAGCTTATGCTTGAGTAACATTCAAGATACAAACATGTTGCATGTGGAAAAAAAGTCCTAGCACTATTTATCACATGAATGAAGTGTGTTTTACCTGTGTTTTAGCTGTTTGCAGCGTTGCCCTCAATGACCCAGTTTCATCAGACATGTTAGATTTAGTTGCTTCCCTTTTCGTTTTATTGTTCCTGCTTGTGGGCGGGTTGGAGTCGCTGACATTTCAACATCCTGTGGTTTTCAGCCTCTGCTGAGATTCATGATTGGGCCTCACTTCATATAGTATAGCTTGTGGTCTACAGTATGTTACACAGAATATACAAACATTTACATTTCATCATGTGTAATATAGGGTTTGCTCAGACCTACAGAATGGTACAATATATGAAGTTAAAAAGTTGTATGAAAGAGCTGCAGAATGTAAACAAGTTTTATTTTGCAAACTGCAACAGCGTAAAAGCAGAACTCATAAATAAATAGATCTGCCGACAACTTTAACATTGCTTCCTTTTCAAAACAGAACTTTGACTCTCTCTAGTCAAGATGGATTGTCACAAAGAGAGTAAGTTTGTGGGTAATTCAAACAACCTTTCATTAGACAGGGTGGAGTCCATTGGGTGTAGTTACTTTTGTCATGGGTGTCAATAAAACTGAGAAAGGATGATAAAAACAAGCAAAAATAGAAACTTAAAGCTACAATGTGTGGTAGTTTTTTGGCATCACACACCTTTCAGCATATTGTAATTCAAGTGAGAGGAAAGGAGAATTCTACATCTACTCTTGGCTGTAGAGAATCTACTCTGTGATGGGAGGTTTTTGCTGCTCATAGGTTTTCAGACAGTAGGAGGTTAAATACGTGATTGACAGCCGATTGACTCTACTCCGCGGCTCGTCACAGAAGCAAGATGACGATCCCATAACCCTGATATTTTGGCTTCACTTTTCCATAGTTGCATGAAAAGACATCAGGTTCACCTATGTTTATATTTAGTCTTTAGTCGACGACCACAGACTGACAGAGGGTCACAAGTGATGACTGACAAGGATTATTATGGTATGAGTCTATGTTTTGTTTTTTTAGTACTTTTGCTTTAACTAAAGGATAATTGTGTCATAAAGTTATAACCATTAATAATAGTTAATAGTCCCCTCTCTATACACTCACTCTGTAGCACAAGGGGAAAACAATATTATATAATTTGCTGCCTACTGAAGCGTTGAAGTGTCCGCTGGCTTTCACACAATTAAATTAAGCGAAAGGAAATTAGTGTAATGTGAGTTCTGCAAGATGAAAATGTATATATATAAGACATAATATAATAATATAAGACAGTTATTTGTGTGTTCTGTATGGTCAGAACATGACAAACAATTGACAAACAGAAGGACATTTCCCAAATCTAGAGGTAGAGCAGTCAAAAGTAAAATGACAAAACATTGAAACATAAGGAAGAATGAGAACAAAATAAACTCTAAAGACAAAATGAAAAAATAAATATATATAAATGTGTCACGTTTTCTCACTCAGCCCTAAGTCATCTTATAGTACATATGTCAAACCCTCTTTGTGTTTTCCAGGTTTTAGAGATCTGCATTGCTATTCTGGTACATAAGAGCATCATCGTGTTCAGCCTGTCTGTGAAACTGGTCCAAAGTGCCATCCGTCCCATGTGGGTCGCCGCTTACATCGGAATGTTCGCCATGATGTCACCTTTAGGCATCGCCATTGGCATCAGTGTGATCGAGGCCCAGCTGGCGTCCGGAGCTCTGATCCAGGCGGTCCTGGAGGGACTCGCCGCAGGGACGTTTGTTTACATCACCTTCCTCGAAATCCTCCCACATGAGCTCAACTCACCTGGGAAGCAGCTCCTCAAGGTGCTCTTCATCCTCCTGGGATTCAGCATCATGGCAGGCCTCACATTTTTGGGCTAAGACTGGCATTTGTCCTTATTTTTTATCTTATCTGTGAGGATGTGACCTGGACACTTTGTACAGATGTTAGTGTGTAAATTCTGCACATAAAAACCTGCAGAAAAGGAGGTTTACAGTACGCAACACATCCAACACTGGGAACTTTTATGAGCATGGACAGTCGTTCATTGTTGCATG
>JAPQRN010000018.1:10213514-10228421 GCA_037367275.1 Coranthus polyacanthus
ACCACCCCCCCCACCCCCGGCTCAGCTCTCATTGAATCTGCTGCAAACACAGACATTATTCTGTGGGGACTGTTACGAGGTGTCACGTACCTTAACTCATTCATTTTGTTTCACATACTTGTTAATGTTGCTGTGCGTTAATGCTCAGGCCTCTGTCATCATGCAGATAAGAACCTTTGTGCGGGCATTTATTTCTTCATGACTGCATGCTGTGTGCGCGTCGCGTCGCAAATTCAGGATTATGGGACCGTTTCCAAAGGAAGACGCATGTACAAGCGGGCTACGATTTCAGCTGCTTCGTGCGTTCAATGAATTGAAAGCATTATGAAACTAATCTAGATAATCTGATCTTGAACGATTAGCCGAGGAAGAGGATTTTGGATCCTTTTGGCTACAGAAGACAGACAGAGGATCCAGAGGTTTATAAACAGAGGAGGTTAAATGTTTGGCATTGTAAGATTTGCACAGTGCAATTTGTCTCAGGTGAGCAGCCAGCTCTCAGATGTTAGTTTTTGTAACTGAGCCTGGGATGCAACAAGAGCTTGAATTCTCTAAACATGAACCATTTCTTTACAAGTGCCATTGTACGTGAGACAGCAAAAAAAAAAAAAAAACTATCTTAAAATAAATAAATGACGAAAAAAAAGTTGCATTTTTGAGTCAGTTAACTGAACTGCAGCAAAACAATCCAGGCTTTCTTGGGATCCCTGCAGTGAGAAATTCCCTATTCAGAGGTCCATCTCTGCCTCGTTTCTGCTATGTGCTATCCTTTTGCATCATTAAAGACGGCTGACGTACTGTAAGAAACAAAATGACACTTTGTTTTCTTACATAGCTGAATGTTGGCCTCGTTTAGCTCCCAAACAAAAGTGGTTCTGAGCACTTTAAGTGTTTTTTTTTTTTTTTGTTTGCTCAATACCACGGGCCTATTGAAACCCTCCCTTTCTTATTCCCGCTTTATGATTGTGGTTATTTGTTCCACATAAACTCAGTCCATTGCTGTTTTTTTATTTGTTGACACGGTAGCAGAGAAGCGCTGATTATACTTTATGATCAGTTTTCGGGTATCGCTTCGTGTTGCTGTTGCAGAGCATCAAGTAAAGGAGGAATTTATTGTGGTGTTATTTTATTGTGTTGTAAATGTGTGTCTCTTTTTTTGTTTTGTCGTTTTGTGTCTTTTGTTCCTCCTTCAGGTTTATTCATAGGTCTCCCTTGTACTGTGGGAGTACTGATTTATTTAGCACAATAAACTAGTCTGACAGTCAATCACTCACTCGGTCAGTCCACTACAGACTTGTTAGAAGCATTTCTTGAGCTTTATGGTGTCTCAAAAATCAATTGTTCTATTGACATGGATGAAAGCGAGACGCAGGGTTAGTAAACAGGCCTTGTGTTTGTAAGTGAGCGAAGGACCGTGTGTATTTGTACTTTTGTGTCATCTCTTTGTGCGTGGATGTGTGGATACATCATTGAGGACTGTACTCGTGCGCATCATCTAACCTGATGATTTGCGCGTCGAGCTTTTGATGGTTGTTATTCCTTGGGATTCCACTGCTTCCGAATTAGAGACGACAGCACACAAAGAGCATCACCGCATGCTCATTTTCGAAGATTTGACGGCAAAGACAAACCAAGCCTTTCAACTTCTAACAACTTAAAGTAGCGGTGCCCGTGGGACACATGAAATGATTTTATGTCAGTCTCAGGTCTTTCCCTGCTTATCCTCATCATCTCTGTAAAAGAAAAAGAAGAAATATGTGCGAGGACTGAAATTCTTTGTCATAGAATTTCATACATTTATGCGTGTCACATTGTACTTGGCCTTATCCTAATTATGTGGCATAATTGTGATAATCGTCTCCATCCGTTTGAGCTTTGACCTGTGCTCTTTTAATGACGTCGTCTCGTCTCCCCCTTTTTTCTCGAGGAACTTAACTTTTATTGGTTGGGGATGCACCGATCCCTCTTTTTCAGTTCTGATACCAACAGCGATTCCCAGGCTTTTGGCATCGGCCGATACCGAGTACAGATCCGATACCAGCGTTGAACTAATAAGAGACAGGCCTCACTGTTTGGAAGAGACTGGGATCATTCTTCAATGTGGAAAGCAACGTCAGGCTTGACTTTAAACACTGCTTTCTAACACTGTGAAACGAATACGCGTGTATAAAATTACTGAATGTTTTATTTTTAATCAGTCATACACCAGCGCGTTGTTAAAAATGATTGTTGAATAGAGTGGCCTATGGATTGGAGGCATTGTCACGGTACCGGATCCAGCTGTTTGAGTCAGTACCAGACTGATATCCAATACCAGTACTAGATCAGTGCATCCTTACTATTGGTATGTGTCATTATCAGTCATTTCTTTGTATCTTTCAGCAATAGTCTTTGTATTTGTGTTATTTATGTCAGGAAAACAGACACATCATTTTGATGTATGTGTTCTAGTGTTCAATATCAAATGGCTCTTTTCAGTGGGTGTACTGTATGCGTGTAAACTATACTGTACTGGACAGAAAAAGACCAATTCTAAATCGCAATTATTTGCATGACAATTAGTCAACCGAAATTTCATTATCGTAACAACCCTACAGAACCTTACAGTCGCTGTCGGTGTGTAAACACATGCAGACGAGTGTTCATAGCAAAGCACTATGCTTTTGTGTGGCGTTTTCCACTGACTTTTGTCGCCTAAACGCCAGCCAGCTCTTCTTCCGTCTTGAGTTGTGAGCAGCTCCTTCAGCCAGTCATGACTCAAAGTGTTTGGCTGTCAAGATATGCTGATCCCATCCTTTTAGCAACTGAAAGCACACAGCAGGGACAGAATCTGTAATTCTGAGTGGAGGATCTATTGAGACGAATTGCCTCTCTATTGGCATATTTTATTATTTCCAACATGGGAAATAATGAAATATGCCATTATTTCCCACAATGGGCCTCTTGATGAAACACACTGTCCCTAAATGGAAACATAAATAGGATCATCAGCTTAATCAATTGTCGACTGCTTACGACAACAGCGTCAACATTTTTGCGCGGGCAATATAATGTGTGAACGTAGCATTTAGAGAGATTTATTAATTATGTTTTACACAAAGCATCTGTAAAGCCATAAACACTAGTGAAGGCTTCATTTTTCATCTGCATACAGGACTTTACAGTAACCTTTACCGGAGCACAGCAGCATGAAAATGAGGACGGATGGATGCTGTCCTTCTTTGTGCACCTTGGAGATGTGGCCTAGAATAAAGGGTCCTCGTGGAGCTCAACAGGGTCACACTTCCCATTTAGTGCAATTAGCCTACACCTTGAACTGGTGCCGTTACACTGAAATGACATCATAGGGAAATGATGGTACCAAACTCATCACATCGAACGGGAGAATGGAAAAGCTTAAGTTTAAGCTTAAAGTTATCTCCCTGTAATAAGCAGCTGAGATGTGACCACAGATGGGAACCCCAGACCACTCCTTTTTGTTGGCCGGATCTGACAGACCACCATTCACACTCGCTTATGTTACGTGTTTGTCACCCTTCTCTACTGATGACACCGTGGGTAATTTACGCCGTGACCTTGGAGGCATGAGGTGACCCATGTCAACTGATTTCTCTCGTCCTTTCGGCGCCATTTATTCCTGCGTAAAACTGAGAACAGAGCTCAAATTCTTCTCATCGGATCAAACAACGGTTGTGGTGAATGGCAGCAGATGACGGGACCCAAATGCGGACAGTCAGAAGATGATGAAATGAAATGTGCAGGTGTGTGATACGACTGAAATAAAAGCCAAGCAATGAGTCTCAGATGCACCATGAGCTGGGAGACAATGACAATGCTGCAATGTGTCATCATGATGAAGATGGATAAGTTGGAAGAGAAGATGCTATAGTTTAAATGAGAGTCTCTTCACAGTGTACCTCAGGGCTGTGTGATATGACCACATCTCACATCCTGATATAGATCATTTATTATCCAGATGATACATATTACGATAACGTAAAGCCAACGATCATTTTGAATTATATACTCGACAAATGAAAGGAACACAGCTCTAATGCGTCTCTAGTCCAGAATGATCCATATCCTCTTATATCCGGAGGCGTGAATCGATAATTAGTACCTGCTTTGAATGTAATTTACAAGTTAATATTAGTTTAAATGTATAAATATAGGGGTTATTTTGAGCTGACTTTTGTTTGAGAGGTTTACCTTGGACACCTTTGGAGTTAATGTTAATCAGATCAATCTCATTAGAAAACACAGAAGAACAGAAGAAAAAAACACTTCACTGTCCTACATCTGATCAAAGATTACAAATGTATCACTCATAGCACAACATAATGTACTGCATACCGTTTATCATTCGAGGAAGCGAGTCTGGGAGGTAATTTTTTAAAGGTAAAATACGCCACGTGGTCTAAATTAATATTCTTTCCGTGAACTAGAATATATCATAGATTGGAAGGAAGATAAATGATAAAAAAGCATTGATTCGGAGAGACACAGAGTCCCTCATCAGGGTGAGTAAGTGATTCAGTCACCTGGCATCGGCTCAGACCGCTCTAATGAAATTAGGGCCGTTCTTTTGAAGCCAAATGCAGAACTTGGAGGGAGCTCCACTTGTTTTACATCGTGAATGCATTATTGAAAAACGTAGCTCTTGTCTCCTAAGTGGTCTCTCAGCACTCGTATTGTTTTCTTACTGGTGTACACTACTGAACTTGGAAGAGAAGGTTTTAACATTATTTCGTTGTCATACGTGTCGGATCTATTCTTCTGCTTATGTTATGCTCACCTCCTCGCAAAAAATCATAATTTCTTAACATCTTAGCCTTACATCAGACCATAGGTTCAGTCTCTGCAATTAACCAAACATCAACATCAGGCTTTTGTTTATTATTGAGGCTGCCAAGTATATAAATGGACCTTACTGTGTATGATGAACTGCAGCTAGGGATGCCCTCGTCTGTTACGTAGCACCTTATTGAACAGATATAGTTAATTGGAAACAGGTGTGGTTATTTCTGCCACCTGGATTTAACTAAGGATATAAGTAAGAGCCTTCCATTGGATAATTACTGAAGTGATTAATGTGTTTCAACTGGAAACACGTCATGTAACCCTAAGTGAGTAGTTTCCCGTTTCTTAAACAACCGTCAGTTTTCTAGAGAGCATAAAGACTGGACTCTGGAGCAATGGACAAAGGTCATGCGGTCTGATGAGTCCAGATTGACCCTGTTCCAGAGTGACGGGTGCATCAGGGTGAGAAGAGAGCTGGATGAAGCGGTTACCCATCATGCATAGGTCCTACCATACAAGCCTGTGGGGGCAGTGTTATGATCTGGGGTCGCTTCAGTCGGTCAGGTCTAGGTTCAGCGACGTTACATGTCCAAAAAAATGAGGTCAGCTGAAGACCGGAATCTACTGAAGGACCAGGTTTTTACGTCAATGCATTTTTTCCTTCCCTGACGGCACGGACATATTCCGAGGTGACGATGCCAGGATCCATCAGGCTCATCGGGCTTGTGAAAGAGTGGTTCAGAAAAACAATTCTAGGCCCTTTTTACAGATCTGCTACAATAAGGGTCTGTCCTTGGACTCTGCCCGACCCTCTCACTAAGTTTCATGAATATCGGTGCAGGAGTTTTCGCGTAATCCTGCTTAGAGACAGACAGGCAGACAAACGGGAGTGATCACATAACCTCCTCGGCAGAGGTGATAGTCAGTACACAAAATTCAGTGCTCATTACTACAGCTTTGAGTAAGTAACACAACAAACCAGCCTTTTGTTTTGGAATTCTGCACGTTTCGTCAAGTTCGCATCTTGAGTCAGATGGAACATGCTTTCGCTTCACTCTGCAGCTGCTGTCAGAACGTCTTTAACCGGGCCATTCGGTCTCAGCTCTGGTGGACCTGGCTTGGATTGGGAAGCTCACAGTTGTGGGACAACAAAACTGAAAATGAAATATTTAAAAGGTGCTCCGTCTGTAGTTTTAGACATAAATACGTGAATTACTGGGACTGTTGATAGCTTCTTTCACACAACAGTTGAGCGTGTAACACCTTGTAAACTGTATGAATATGAAAACAGATGCTCAACAACCGTCCTAAAGGTTCAGCATATGCAATACTCACTACAGTTGTTAAAAAAATAAAAAAACAGACTTCGATGCATTCATCTTGCGGCTCATAAGCATGGGATTCAGGGAGGGCTTTTTGCCTATAATAATCCACAGACTGGGAACGCCGGTCCCCTACGTAGATTTATTTCTAACCTGTAAAGACTTAATATAGAATAAAAGTGGGATGTGCTTTAGACTGAGCTTCCTGCTTATCAGCCTTGCTGCCAGCTATGTGCCACCCTCCTGAAATCTAGGAGACACGTCTTCCTGATTTGAAGGCGCCCTGCTAAATAACATGTTAATCCATAATGTGGAGAAATGGTGAGATAAACCCCCAAGGCTTTGGTGTGCTTTCAGATTAGGACATTCGGCTTTTGGCTATGACAGTAATATCTATGACTTAACTCGGCTCCCCCATCACAGTGATTATTTTAGTTAGCATATACAGTATACTGTCTCTATGACAATGTACAGATAGATTACTTCTTTTTTTTTTTAACTTCAGTAATGATCTTGCTTTCAAATGCACTATAAATTATCAGGGTTCACGAAAAAGAACACATAACAGTATAATGGCTACTTATATATATATGAGCAATTATTGATGATTACTTTAAGTTAATGTCAGTTCATATCAATGCTAAATTGGACCAGCCCATTATGATATATCATTGTCATTATAATCAGCAGACTTTGTCGTCACTATTCCATGACTTTGTACTGTGGATTTCCTTGGTCTGAACTGGCAGAAAATTGAATGTAATGTTTAATGTTTTTTCTTTTTCTTTTTTGTGCCTTTATATTGCGTCTTAACGCTTTTGATTCAGAAATCCTCACAATGGGAACTGTCGAGGTTGTTGAATCGTTGGCTTTCTACAACACGTACGTGTACGGATGAGTGTTACTCATGTTAAGTCATGTCTTTGTATAGATGTGTGGACAGTTATGTGTTGTAAGAGCTTTATGGTAATTTTTTCACAATTTAAACAGGATTTGTGGGGGCCGAGACAAGCGAGACTTGGGTTAAGATTGGGGTAAAGCTTGTGTGAATATTTAATTGGATGTTATCGCTGATGCACGTGTTTTTTGTTTGATGGGGTGATTCAGTGATTCAGAAGTAGCAGTGATAGGATAACCTGCTACTCACTGGACTCACTGCATCTACAGGAACTACACTTAACAGTGAAATCTACAAATCTCGTTCTGCATACTCTTTATTCTCTCTCTCTCTCTCTCTCTCTCTCTCTCTCTCTGTTTCTCTGCCTCTTTCTCCCATTTGATGTCTCTTATATTCTGCATCTCTTTTTGTACTTTATCTTCTGCCTGGCCCCTGGATTCCACAAAATCCTGTCTTTGTTCCTTTTCACTTTCATTTCTCCTGTTTTTCCTCTTTCTTTGCCTCTTTCCCCTCTCAGCCAGAGGTACTGCCGCTGAGCAGATTAATGAGCCTGCCCTGACTGAACTTGACACCGGTAGACGACACAGCAAACCCATACTATATGTGACACAGCAATAAGGACGCTAGAGGTGTTTCACAGTGTAATACCTACAGCTTTCAAGCTTTAGATATTATGTCGTTTCACACTTATAAGGCTCTAATCTTACTGCACATACGGGGGTTTCCTGGTTTTTGCCTGATTTCTATAATTTATATATAGACAGCTGGTTTTCATGCACATGCACACATTTATATTACCCCTCCTTCCATGCATCGCTGTAGCCGAGCCAATCTTATTTTTCTATCACAACAAATGTTCATCTTACGGAAACAAATAGAAGGCAAGTAACACACTATAACTCATTCCCTGCCTCTTTTCACACTGATGAATTACATCTTTCGGGGTGCCGATGTGCCTTTTCCTGTCACTACTCGTGCTTGTCGGAGTAAAATAGGAGAAATGAGAGCAGAAGAGTGTTCACTGTCAGGAGACGCTGCTGATGAGTCTGTCTGCAACCTGTTGAAACTCTAGGGTGATCAGGTCCAAACAAACTCATGAAGAAGTGATTGCTGGAGAGTCGGTCAAGAACACATAGAGTCAAGCTGAGCTTCAGCAGTTTAATTAAAATTGCAGCAATCAGTGTTGGAGATTTTAAGCCCTGTGTAGTGTGAATATTGTATGTCCTGTATGGGTTGTTTTAATTTTGTAGCTGAAACATAATTAAGTAATTTTCCTGTCATATTTGGGAGGCATCAAGGAGATTATGGTTTAATGTGGGGAACTGAACAGCAGCCAGGCTGTAACCAGCCAAACTAGAGCTCTGGGATTATGTTGTACGACTAGCGCAGGACTGGAAATGGAAATGGATGCTCCTTACTTGGGAAATTCTTCAATCACTCATCCACTCATCCCTTAACATACATTATCTGTCTTTTTACACATCTCTAAATTACATGGTGCCACAATTTCAACCATAACAGCCTAGCTGCAGGAAGATGTTAGAGGTGCAGCAGCGAAGCTTCGAAGATTACGAAAATGAAAACTGGAGAAATCCTTCTTACCGAAACACAGGCTTTACTGCAGGGAAATCTTTAAGACTTTACAGCAATAAGAGTGATTTCTTGTTCTCACCGGAGTCTTCTCCGCTGCTCTTCTTTTCTCATTCCTCTACTTTAATGTCAGACTTGAAAGAGGAGACAAGGCTTATTTTGGAAAGCAGAGACTTGCTGTGGAGTTGAGGACGTCACTGGAGAGGATGAGTTCAGGCACAGCGGTGATTCTTTGTAGACTGATGTCGGTCACAGTGAACTTGGAAATCATCCTGTTGTGATTTTGCCTTAGACACGGACCTGATACGTTATTCATGATCCATTTCCACCAGGCTTCAATAGCTGCTATGTAATCACCATACTAATGATGTTTTCACCGAGGTACTCTTATGTGTGTGTGTGTGTGTGTGTGTGTGCATGTCTTTGCTTTACTTGTGTTTTTGCATGTGTACTGTGAACCAGTTTACACATGTGTTAAAAGAAAAATTTCACTTTCTCTGTGCATATTTGTGTGAATTTGCGCATGAATAAGAAATGGCACAAGAAGTGCTGCTGGTGTCATGTGTCCGCTGGGGTATGAATTTGGGTGCTTTGTAAAGAACAGGCAAAAAGCTTTAATTACATACGGATGCTGACGTCCTGTAGGGCTGCCTGCTGGCTCGGCACATTTCAGACAACAGTATCCTGTCTGTGTGTGTGTGTGTGTGTGTGTGTGTGTGGGTATTCCAGGAAGGAGGGTTTATACTGGACAAGGAGAAATGGTGAACAAAGTATAAGAGACATTAAGATGAGTGTAATCAGTCCAAGATTCTCAAAAGGATAACACACTGTGTCTGCTAATTGCTCTGCAACAGAGTGACAAAAATGCAAATTCACTGTTGTGTAGAGATGAAAATCAGCAGAGACTTTCAAATAATCTTGTACATGTTGAGATTTTGCAGCATTTTAATTTGTTTGTAATATGATTGCTGACCTGCATGTCTAGGCACGTGCTGTAACAAGTAATGCAAAGATTGGACTTGTTTCAGAATAAATTACACTTGATGTTACATTTGAAGGAATGTCTCATGAGACTGTTTTACCGTAGCTCTGGGACATCAGGAGTGCTGTGTTGCATGGAGGTTTATGTACAGGTGTTTGCACAGTCGTGGCGGCGCTGTTTGCGTTGTGGCCTTTTGCAGCCCTCTTAAAGATCGCATATGTACGTACCCTGTATTAATGAAAAGGGCCTCTGTTGTTTATGTGGTGAGTGTGCGGTCTGTGGTGTGTGTGTGTTTATGTTGTAGTCCTGCTCGTTGTCTCTTGGGAATGTGCGGCTCTCTGCTCTAATGTGAGCTGAAGCTGTGCTCTTTGAGCTGGATCCACAGTTTGCAGAGTCATGCACACTAAGGACATTTTATTTAATCCACGTATTTACCATAACGGGTGCAAAAAGGGTGACATTGTATTCTAACACCAACGGTTGAGTTATTAGGTGTGCATCATTTACATTGACTGTCCAGTCGATTGAAAGGTACAGTGTATGCAAGAGGGTAAGAATCAGCAGAATCAATGCACACTATATTATTTTGTGTGATTCGCAAATGAAAATATTTCACTTTATGAATTATTCAGTTTGTAAGATGATGTCTGAAATTGTAATATTTCGACTTTTTTACCGCAGCCTAAATATTGTGTTGTTTTGGATAAAGCCTCCGTGGTGACAGTAAGCTTGTGCACACAAACAAGTTAGTGTGCCGTGTAGTAGTCAGCAACTTTTTTTAGTCCTGAACTCCTTCTCGCACACACATACACCCTCATTTGGCTCCGAAACTCCCATTCAGCAGTTATTCTTCTCCGTTTCATTCCCGCTAAAATGCTGATATTTATTATAATGTATTCCCTTGCATGAATTTAGGTCAAGTGACATAAAAGTTGCATCAGTTTGTTCAAAAACACACTAACACAATGACAACTGGAGACTATGTTTCTGTTTCCATAGTTTTCTCAGTGACTTTATGTTGATGAAATTATCATAACATGTTATGCTTTATAGAATGTACGTGCACTTATACAGCTTAAAATGTGTTCCACCGTGCTGCTGCATTTATCAAGAACAGCACGGAAATATGGGAAATGTTTGACTCAGTGGTTCTCAGCGTTGCATGTAGTGTACAAAGTAGTTACACATGTAAGGAGACAAACAGTGTCAACGCGGATAAGCAGAAATGAACATGTAGCTGTTTTTTTTGTGTCTGCGTTTTAAATGTGGATGAAAAAGAGATCATTCTCTAGTTGTAGTCGTCAAATGGGTGCATTTTCCTTTTCAGCAGTGTTTTTTGTGCCCTGACCACCGTCACGCATAACTCGTAGCAGGAAGTGATTGTAAGTTGATGCCCTGTTTTATCAAAGCTCTGTGTTAAACAAGCAGGACGCGGTCAATAATTATCATCACCAAGGACAAAGGCATCCATCTTCCACCCCTTCTCATCACTCAGACCAGTCTGGATCCCCCTCATCGTACGAGACCCCACCTTTCCTTTCAGCTCAGCTCCTCGGTCCACAAGTCTGCTGTGGTCTATTTTTAAACTCTTGCTATAGCAGAGCAACTGTATGTGTGTGGAATATTAAGCACTCCTTCCCCTCTCTAAAAGCGGGTAACTGTAGTCATCATCGGCTCGCTTCCGTATGCAGAACAGTGCACACTTCAGTCAAGTGCTGGCCAAGGAGCTCTCGTTTTTTTCCGCCTAGCTCTCTCGTGTCCCCTCTCACGCTCCTTCATGCACATCCAAACACAAAATCAGTCTGCAGTTGTTTCCCCCTATCTCGCTCTCTCATCTGCCTCTCCTCGTCCCTCTAACATTCTCTTTGTCTCTTTGCTGCGCTTAGTGTGTTCCACCTCTTCTGGCCTGGTAAGCAGTGTGATGAGTGAGCAGACTGGGTAACAGACTACTTTGTAATCTTGTGACGTCTCAGAGCGAGCTGCTGTTCCGATACGCAGGGCTGATCACCGCTGCCTTCTGCTGTGTGTGTTTTTAAAAAACCAGAGGAAGGAAGAGGCAGCACAGGTCTGTCTGCCCTGTGGGAGCTCTTTGCTTCTTCTACTCGTTTCTCCTTTCTTCTTGGCTCTCAGAGAGGTGGACAGCATGAAAATGACTCACGCAGAAGGATTGATCTCCCGGGCCTGACATGTGCTTACATATTGGCATCGAACATATAGCTGCTGACATTTTGTATAACACACTGCACTATCTTAAAATATAAACTATTTTTGGGTGTTTATGGACCAAGTGCGTCGATGTAATGCACAGCAAGTAGGTGTAGGGAAGAAAAAAATACTAAATAAATACTAACTAAAGCAGGATTAAAGTGGAGAGGCTGAAAAGGTGAAGCTTCCACCCATTTGTTAATGAAAATTGAAAATCGTGATGAGTACTACAGATGGCTTTCTCAGCACCAGTCGCTCAAACTTATATGTAAAGTAGAAGCACACAGAGCTGCTTAACATTTCTACTTGATAAGAACTGTATTCAATATTTCCTCCACAGACCATTGTTAAACAAACTGCTCTTAGACTTCATGTGTCTTCTTATAATAAGACACACACAGACTTGTTGATCTATTCCAGACATATTTTTTTGTCAATCAGTGCAGCTCCAGTAGTCACAGTATGAAATATGGGGTTTGGGCATCCACAGAATATCTAATTAGTTCGACTGCCGCTGAGACCCGATGAGATCTCTGCACCTTTTGTGAGGATCAGACTTTTAGGATCATGAAAAGAGAAAGCTGGGAGGTGTACCAATGGTTTAAGAGTCATCTTTCTCTTGAGGTGCTGCAGCCTTTTGAAGACATCAAACTGAAGATCTTTCATGGTGAAATTATTACGTCTTCTTCCTAAAAATCTGCCCGTCAAATGCATATGGATTTTCCTCGTTCCTCTTCGCCTCACTCTATACCTGCAGCTTTTTCAAGGCAAAGTGTTTTCTTGGTCTTTTTCAGGAAAGACGGGGCAATGGGTGGCTTTGCAATTCAAGTGACCAACCATGTGTTTGCCTGCTTCCAGCATCTGAATAAGACAGGTATTGTAAATGGCTTAGCATTCATTAACCCTTGTGCTGTCTTTACTTTTGAGATACTCTGGTATACTTTGGGTCAAAAATGGGTCATATCTCTTTATGTCTTTTATCTCTTTTGTCCCGACCCCTTGACGTGCAGGTGCGAGGCGTGTAGTGCGAGAACATGTTTGATGTTGAGAATGTTATGGAATAACATTGTAAACAAGGGCTTTGAAGTAGTCAGGTTTCCATCCAAATGTATCGCACATTTTAACAGAACTTTCTGAAAAAATGCAAATTCAAGCATGTTTCCATTCACTGCTGCTATCCAAATATTAGGGGTTGGTTGCAGTAAGTGCATATTAATAGTTGCATATTTTAAATGCCCATTTGAGTGAAAATGCCAGGGTTGAGACTGAAATAGTCATCAAGCTCCTGTCCTTCAATGTTTGACTCATCATTACCTAAATGGGATGTAAAATAAATAAACTGGTTTCAACGGTAGGTATGTTTGAAGTGGATTTCAAACTTTGCCTGGTAGATGCAATATTTCATAGAATAACATACTACAGCTGATGACGTATCCAGTCGTCTGTGACCCATCATTTCATCCGTTTTATCAAAAATCTTGAAACTGGCTTTAGCTTTGCCATCTGACATATTGGTTCGATCTAATGCTTCTCACACATGCAGGGCTGTTTCGAAAGCTTCCACTTGCTTTTCAGAATTTGCCACTGTTTGTCAAAGCTTAACATTTATTTCTGCAGCTCTTCGTCGATCCACACATGCAAACACAAACTGAAAATGCACATAAGAAGCAGCTAGATGGAAACACACTCTATGAACAGTTTTGTGGCTCCTACCACATCTTAACTTCTACCCAAGAGGTAGCACATCGTCTTTGACTTTTTAGCCATTGACATATTATTTGAATTAATGATACTGCGGAAGAAAAATATCTAGAGCTCACATTCCAGACAAGATGATATAAACTTCAGTGGATTATTGCTGGGGAGAGTGGCTCATCAGGTGATCAATATGTAAAATAACACCCAGAAGGCTCCTGATCCACGGCAGTTCTTCAGCTTCACTTCATGCAGTATATGCTTTGCTGACCGCCATGTTTTTCTTCAGACCAGTAGTTTCATATTTTAATTTCCACTCTCAAAGGTGACTCTGCGTCTCTTTTTTTTTGTATTTTTTTTTAATACATGAAATGGTCTCACATAATGCATATTTCTAACATGAGCAGACTTCTATTTCCTACTTTTCCTCCTGTTTCTTTGTTTCCCACTGCTTTCTTTTTCTCAACGCCAATTTTCCAATCCTTTATGTCTCTGTTTCCTCCTGAGCCTCATCTGGATCTCAAACTCATCTATATCAAAAGAATGAAAAGGTTCTCAGCCTCAATTAGCGATGAATACTGACTCAGGGGAGCACATAGTAGATGGTTGCTGTCGAAATTTCACCCCCGCCCCCCCTACATTTACATTTGCTCTACATGTGATTAAAGACAGCAGAAGCTCATTCCACATGCAGGTTTTCTGTTTTCCCAGCTGCTCTAAGCAAGTTTCAAGCAGCTGTTTGATTGGACAGTGTACTTTCTGAGTGCTCCAACTGAGGATTTGGCCGATCTTAACATCTGTTTTTGCAACAGATTGGCAAGTTCAATGTGATTTAGCTTAAAGGACTAACTTACATGAAAACCCGTCTTGTATTTCTACTGATGCCATGGATTTTAAAGCCTCTTTTTGTTTATTTTTTTCCACATATCTCACTCGTGTTTGTTTGGCATTTTGCTCATTTTATGACGCCTTTCTAGAGCGTACAAATAATGTGCGCGTATTCCATCAGAAATCTATTAAAATAACAGCCTCTGTTCAACATATTAAGTTACAATTTACTTCATACAAACACGCACAAGCGTCATGATAAAGTCCCAATACAGCGACTGAAGTCAGATAGACGTCTCTGTACAGTATGTCATCTTGTCACAGCGGTCCTAACGTCCCAGTCCCAAACAGCCCAGTGACTTTCCGCCGCCCTTGGATTTTTGGAGATGCTGGGGAACTACCGGTCTCCATGGCAACAAGATTATTACATCACTACTCTCCAGCTGCTGGCGTCAAGCTGGTGTTTGGCCAAGCTCTGCGGCAGCTCAACAGTGACTCCATACACTCATCACTCTCTCTCTCACACACACACACACACACACACACACACACACACACACACACACACACACACACACACACACACA